>JASDQU010815199.1:8512-33976 GCA_032191745.1 Picea mariana
GGGTCATGTACTGTTTATAAACCCTATAATATTCCCTATTTTTTTTGGCCTTCTGTCAATATAGATAGCTGCTCCTTTATTTTGATCATTGTCTTTTAGTTCTATATAATTTGCAGCCAAGCCATATCCTCACATACTTTTTGTATATTGGATTATTCTTATCCAATATTTTTAGATATAATAGAGTCTGACATACTCCATCAATTCATTTAATCCTTCATAGAAAACTTTTACGCCATCCATGGAAAATAGCCCCAAACCATGTAATGACGATGGAGCAATCCAATATATCCTTTCGGTTACACAAAAATCAATTTTCATTTCAGAAAGATCCTTGGGTACCCATCGTTTCATTATATATTTGTACCTCAATGGCACCTCAATGTCATCTATGCTTTCATGATCATAAGAACATGATCCCCCTTTCACAAGAAACAATTCCTTGTGTCTATGGAATTTTCTTCTGATTTTCTCACCTCTAGTTGATCTTTGCCTATTAGACCTACTAGATGTCTTGCTTTCCTCTATTCTACCTGAAATTCCCTCACTCAATCAAGATAGATTTGACAAATACATGTTTTCGTGTACATCCTATAAAACAATCAATGACATAAACAGTCGACCAGTCAAGCTGTAACACTAATTAGTACAATGATTCTACTTCATTACTAGTATCTTGTTGGTATCATAGTAAGCTCATAATGATTACCATAGTGTTACTCTTTCACACTTGTATTATGTTCTATTACTATTGGTATACTATCTAGGCATTATAGGGGCATGTTTGTAGTCATGAAATGACACATTCCAACAAGTGGCAGTAATAGTAAACGATGTTCGTTGGAAGGCCCTAGAACTGGTTCCATTAGACACAGACTCAATCCTAAGGCCAGCTAAGGAGAACAAACAACACACACTAATTAATCTAGGATTCAAGCATGCAAACAAACCATTTTTGTACTATGACTATACCATATTTATTTGAAATTCTTCATGTGACATATTTCATTGAATTATTATGATATTAGTCTCTCTTGGATGTAATTTCATTAACAACACCAATGCTCTTTTCTCCTTTAGTCGACCAAACTACTTTAGTGAATTCCTTTTCTAGACTTAATCCCGAGGCCACGTTTCCTAATTCATGGAAAAGGACACATGGAATAAAGGTAGAAAAGGACACATGGTATAAGGATTCGAGACACTTGGTAGAAAGAATAATCGGAATGAAGAAGAAAGTCCAAACCATAACCAAGAGAAAGTCCAAACCATAAGCCAAAATCCCATTTGCATCATTTGTAGTTGCACTCCCTCTCCAAACTTGCACACCACTAGTCCTTATGTAGTTGTGTGAGAGAGAGTGACAAATGAACTCTGACACCCTCTATTTATACTACTCTATCTCACTTGACTGGGTCGACTTCTCTTTTTGGAGGATAATAACTCAATATTAAATATTCTCTTGAGCCAACTTGTCTCCTAGGGTTATTATCCAATGTTTTAGGGTTTCTCTTTCATCCCATAATATTCTAGTCTCGTCAAAGGTTACACATGGAGGTTAATACCTCCCGAAACTACCATAATATCAACAATTTCCAACACTTATATGTCTTTCTGATTTGACATAAGTTGAGGATGAAATTATTAAGGGTTTAACATTTATATTGAAAACAACAGGACATAATTTACTTCTATAATCATTGTTGTCATAAAGTGACTTTCAGATCTATTTTATGCATGATAAGATTGCCCTAGAATGTTGAAACTTGTGGCATAAGCTTGATATTTTTTCTCTTGAATTGCCTAGTGGATTAGGGTTGTTAAGAAGTGAAATATCATCTATTGTTGCTATTGTTTTATTATATTTAATATCAACCCTAAGGATGTAAGATCTCAATGACTATATCTGGGAAACTCTAGGAAAGAGGTGAAATTTCTGAAGTTTCATTAAAGCTTGAATTTTGGAAATTTCTACAGCTACTCTAATAATGAGCCCTCATGCCACTACCCAGAATAGTGTGTAAATACTTAAGTGGGTACTTTCTTTCTGCTAGGAATTGGGAGGTTTCATTCCAAGAATAACCTCCTAGTGGTGTAACCTCATTGTTTTCATAATTCTATCAAAAATCTGTAGCAAGTTTGTTGCTAAATCTGGTCCACAAATAGGAGTGTAACTGCTCTTCTAATGCACCATTATCATATTCCAACATTAGGAGTGTAAATCCATATTTCAAGGGGTTTCATACTATATTACAATAATAGGATATAACCCCTCTCTAATTTAATTTTCCCTCCATGAGTCAAAGATGAAATAGGAGTGTAAATCCTAGTGAATGCACCCTCATTACTCAACCAAGATTAGTCAATGTGCAATTGTTGAACGAAGCACCCTATGTCATGCACATGCATGCTAAGCATAACAAAATGAACCTAACACATTTATTTTAATAATAATAGATATCTACAAGCATGCATCCACCTGTTGTAATTAGCACAAAAGCAAGGCCAAACTTGGCATGAAAGGAAACCCCCAACTTAACCATCAAATACCGCATTGCAGAACTAGAAAGAGGACAAAATCATTGTTTTATTGAAGGTTGTCTCTAGAAAACAAGTAGACATGCCACAATATTGAGTAACCATTGGAAAATATCCCAAGAAAGGATGATGAAAAGTAGGAACAAAAACACATCTCTTTTCATGATGGCACACAAATTAGGGACAAAATTACCATTCAACAATGCTACTTCCCTCGGTGTTTTTTTCTTGAAAAATTCATAAGATTCATTCAAAATTTTCAATAATTCTTATATAGTATCATGAACTTTCTTTAGCTCAACCTAAAAGACAATGGTAGGGAATTCAAACTCAATTATTATTTTCCAATATTCCCTTTTTAAATGCTCATAACCTAGCTTGCCCTATTGTTTTACCCCTATATTAGATTTATGCTACCCTTCGAGGAACAATCAAACTCTTGTAAGATTGTGCACAATCCAAAAATGCTAATCTTTATAAGGTTCAATCTATACTCCTTGGGTATTCATCAAGGCTACCTTCAAGATATAAGCCTATAACATTGAAGTACCTAAAAATAGTCACCCATTGATTTGAGCTTATTTTGCAGTCTTTAGTTGCTTCCTTTGATACGTCCCAATTACATAAGTTTTATATCACCACTTGTGTAGTAGACATAAAGGTGAGAAATTTGTCATGTCATTGCAAGGTGAAGGTTTTGTCACATAAGCGTAGAGTTCAATATTCACCTTTCAAATTCAAAAATATATTTGAAGATTATGTCTCTAAGAGACCTTTTATAATGTTTCTAGAAGAAGTATTATGATTGATGAAGCTTGATGAATATAATCTTTGATACTAGGATATTTAAATATAAGAAAGAGAATTGAAGCACATTGAAAAGTTTGAATAATTACAAGTAATAATTTTTCACTATAACAATATAAGATCCCCCCAACAGTTATGAGTTTTTTAACCAATTTTAAGGAACTTGATGTAAGCTTCAATGAATTAGTATCTATACCATAGAGTTTGTGCCTTAGCCCCAATCTTGTTAAGTTGAATGCTAGCAGTGATTTCACTGACTTGCAAAATCTCTCATGATCTATTTAAAATCTTAAGATGCTTGAGGAAATACGTATCAACAACAATAAAATAAATTTCCTACATGCCTAACTCTTTTCCTATGCTTACAAACCTTCAAATTTTGTGTGCTAAAGAAACATCGTTAGAAATACCAACAATACATATAGTTAAAAGAGGAGCTAAGGTTGTTACATAGTTTATGACTGATTATGCAAGTTGATGAAATATGATCCAAAGAGAGGGGAAATAATCATGTTCCTAAATAACCTCAAGTTTTCAAATGGATTTTCTATGAGAAAATATTTCTCATTTTTTGTTGATTTCATAAACAACCAATCATAGGATTTTGGAGGTGTTGGAATACCAACATGGAAACAATATCAAGATAACTAGTGAGGTGGAATAAAGACATGGCCAACTATGCAATAACCTTTTAGTGGAAATATAACGAGGACTAAGTGCAATCCATACTAGACTCCACTATTTACCATGAATATAGCCAATATGGAGGTTGCAATATCTAGGAGTATTTTAAATTGGACTAGGAAGATTTAAGGGATTTCAATAAGGATTTCCTAGAGGTTACACTCCACAACAATTACACTCCATAATGGGAACTTCCTACAACATTCATATCAACAACATGGCAACGCATTCACACAATTGAGACAATACTCCATCTTTGGCCACACTATTTGTACTTTTTTGTGCAATTGTGGAAGTAGGAAAAGCCTTATGTGGTATATAATGAAGAAGTCAAAATGATATGTTTGAGGAGAATTGCAAGAAGAAAGAGGACATACAACATATCCAGAAAACCATTGAAAATCTCAACACTATCAAGCAAAGAAAGAACAGTGGTAGCAAAGACCTTGCCCAATGCTAATTTGAGCATATTTTTACCTTTAATGAAGTTTAATATTATTTCTTGGAGGGTTTTCTAAATTCATAACAAGGGTGCTCAACCCATAACATACATTTCTAGGACACATTTACTTCAAATTTGTAAATTGAATACTCAACCAACCTATACTCCATTGACATAGAACATAATATCACACCATGGAACAATGAGAGGCTCTCATGGGCACCTACACACATTATCACATGGGGGAAGATCCATGGAACATGTTCAAAGACGAATTAAAATAGGATCTATTGATTGTAATCTCCCCATCCCCATTCCTCATTCATTTCCCTATTAATTGAAATAGTAGGACACTAAGAAATCCTCCTCCCCACTCAAATAAAATATCTTCCAACTAACACTCCACCAGTCATAGTTTCCCACATAAGGTATTGTTCCATGCAAATGAAACAAATTCTCACAATACCATATGTGTTATACCTCAAGTGCCCACATACCCTATTTGGTTAGTCAAAATCATGCCTCTTTGTTTTTGGATTCCCTCTCGGCAATGGCATTGGATAAGTTCATTAATAGAAGGTTCCTTTGGCTTGGGTGTCCTATTTAAGGTATAAATATGCCATTCTCTCATCTTCCAAAGTATTCTTGGGTTATTTCTCATTCTCTCTTCTTGGCAGAGGGTGAGTGTTCTTGATTTCAAGGGTTCCATAAGGTGGCATGTGTATTTTCAGGTAAGCAATGTGCTACCCACGCTCATATGTACTCAATTTTAATAATGATTAACACAATTTTCAGGTAAGCAATGTGCTACCAAAGTTCATATGTACTCATTTCTAATCCAATAAACACAATCCTTAATTTGGAACCTACTATTCTTGCAAAAATACTTTTGGATACCAAGACACCCTCAAGTTACAACTAGAAGGAAGCATACAACTATAAAATGAACTTTTCCTTGGCAAGATAAATGACTCTCAAGAGAGACTTTTGAGAGTTTCTCATATAATGGAGAGTTTGGAAAATTTTCTCTTAAGTTAGTAGGAAACGATGAAACAATAATGCTCTATGTAATTTATAGAAGGTTAGAAAAAATGTTAGTCATTAAGCACACACAAATGTTTTCTCATTAATACTAGAATTATTTGAAAGAAAAGATAAATCAAAAGGATGAATTACTCTAAAATCACAGTTAAAATGTTCTATTCTTTAATCAATATTTTTGAATAGTCTATGAAATTGGATATGCACAAACATTGTTCTATCAAGATGTAAAAATAATTAGTACAATGGTTCTAGTTCATTACTAGTATCATGTTGGTATCACAGTAAGCTCATAATGATTACCATAGTGTTACTCTTTAACACTTGTATTATCTAGCACAAACTAATTAATCTAGGAGTCAAGCATTCAAAAAAACCTTCTCACAAAGAAGCGCTAGTTGGTGATGGAATCCAAAATTGCAGGATCAATGCACAAAGGGGATGAGTTTCGGAGGGTGGGAAAGTTACATTGAAAATCTTCTTAATGAACTAACACCATGGTGCAAGTTATCTCACCGAGCAGTGGGAAACCTTCCAAGGAGTCTGAGTGAGTCTAGACAATGTCGATCCTAGGTACAACACCACCTTTGATGGGTTGTCACCTTGGGTAGGAAGTATAAAATATTATGACCTTTATGGTACCACCTACTATACCAAAGCATAGGAGGGACAGTCAATAGTCAACACCAATACCAACAAAGCAGGGTTGATTACACTATTGGCCATAATGAGACCTCATGCTTGACCCTTGTGTTAGAAGGGTTTCCCAAATTCAATGATATAACAACTGAATTTCACTCACTAACTCAAATATTTATGCTTGTTTAACATATTTCACTAGTACATTTGTGTCAAATTCTGATGGCGCGTTCGACGCAATTGCTACTTTATATTGTCGGGAGAATGACAAAAAACGGACCCCCTCAAACATTATTTCACATGACATCGCTTTTCCAATGACATAGATTTTGTCTTCACTGCGACGTTTCATCTTAGATTTGACTGTCCAAAACCCATATAGTTGTTGCAATATTGATGTCTTGGATGTGGAAAGAGCGGCATCTTGGAGGTGGTAAGAGCGACGTCTTGGAGGTGGTAAGAGAGATGTATTGGAGGTGGAAAGAGCGACGTCTTGGAGGTGGCAAGAGCGACATCTTGGAAGAGAGACATCTTGGAGGTGGCAAGAGTGACGTCTTGGAGGTGGCAAGAGTGACGTCTTGGAGGTGGAAAGAGAGACAGCTTGGACGTGGCAAGAGTGACGTCTTGGAGCTGGAAAGCGCGACGTTATGAGGTATCAACTCCGATGTGGTTGCTATGGGAGCAACACTCTTGGAGGTGGAAAGAGTGATGTCTTGGAGGTGGAAAGAGTGATGTCTTGGAGGTGGCAAGAGAGACATCTTGGACGTGGAAAGAGTGACGTTAAGAGGTATCATCTCTGACGTGGTTTCTATGGGAGCGAAACTCCAAGAATGATACTCATACTCACGTGACACGAGGTCGATTATGACCACTAACACTATAACCTCCAAGGCATGGTGAGAAATATCACGCCTACTATGCAACATTGAATGTTGTGACATGTGGCAATGTCAAATCTGATGGCCTATAAACCACCTACTGCAACATTCCATGTTGTGTAGCACGTTGGATATTGGTCGTCGCACTGCACACCCCCCAAACATGACACATGAGCTAGATAGTGACATTGCAAGGAGTTTCTTAACAATGCATTCTATTGCCAATTGATCTGCATTCTATCACCAACTGATCTACACCCCGGGGGGCAATATTCTAATTATCTTTCATTTGGGCTATTTTGTTGTCATTTTTCAATAATTTGGTTATCTTTCATATACTTTGATTGTGTTTTGAAAATAATCATTGTCTAAATATTCGACTATTTGGACTTGGATTCATATAACATCAGGATGGATCAAATCACAACTAAAATAAGAGTATATACAATAAAAAAAGGTCAAAATTGTTGAATATTTACACAATACCTTTGTAAATATAAGTCCATTATATTTTCAAATATTGATAATATCAATCAAATAAAATGGCATAAAAACACAGGTCCAACCATAAATTCTCTATAAATCAATAAGACAAATGAAAGTATGATGACGAATGGTACAAAAGTAAAAAAAGTTAAAAAAAACATTTATATAAATACAAAAGCTAACATCCATCCATCCTTACGTTTACATTTGTATATAATATATATAGAGAACATCCATTTATCATTAGCTACCTTTATTTTGATCAAAACAAAAGAATTTGATTCCACTACAATAGTGAGTGATAAAAAGTACAACCTATGAAATTGAAGGTAGAAATTATTGTTGGATCATGTTGTCATTGATGCCAATGGTTTGATTGATTGATGTCAAGTGATTGATTGATTGATGATTGATGTAATGTAATATGTATTTTCCTTGATGATAATGCATAGATGGATCAATGAGTCCTTGATGATAATGCATAGAGGGATCAATGAGTTGTCATTGATATGATGAAGATGGATCACCCTTGATGAGAATAAATAGATGAAGATGGATCAATGAGTTGTCATTGATATGATGAAGATGGATCAATGAGTTTTCATTGATACATGATGAAGATGGATCAATATGGTTTCATTGATACATGATGCATAGTTGATGTATATGATGCAGTGGTGAATTGATACAAAGATGACTCATTATTGTCTTATCATGATTGATAAGGTGCAAAAATGGATGAACTCCAAAGTGGTCCCCTTATGGTGAAAGCCCTCACTGAAAGATGCTTTGCGGATTGAGTTATCCTAGAAGAATGGTTGTAAGACTCATGCTTGTATGTGGAATAATGAGATGAATATCAATGAACTTGTTGGTAAAACTATCCTAGACGAATAGTGCTTGTCATGCCATTTTTGGTGGTATGTGGAATGTCACATAAATCCTCATGGTTTGAGAGTTATGGCCTTACGAAGTTGGAGGACCCTCATACGAAGGCTTGAATCCCCCAAGGTCAAAGAATTCAAAGGGACCTAAAAGAAGAAATCATTATTTAAATGATAAAGTAAAGTGACAAAGTCAAGGTGGATTATTTAAATAATAAAGAGAAGTGAAAAAATCAAGAAACATTATTTAAATGATAGAGTAAGGTGACAAAATCCAGAAAGATTATTTAAATAATAAAATAAGGTGACAAAATCAAGAAGGAATATTTAAATTGGATAAATTTATATTTATGGAAAGTGGTTAACCCTAAAATAAGGAAAATGGGTTAAGTGACCTAGAGGATGAAAGTATAAATAAGATAGCTATGCACTCTTGCAATTCATCCTTTTTGTGGATCAATGGAGAGCTTCTAGTGATAATATATTTTGAAGTATTGATGGAGAAATTCTTGTGAGAAGCATTATTGGTGTGGATCTCTTGAGCATGATTGAATATCTACTCTGAGAAAGAGAGCATGAGGAGGATCTCATGGACGAATTGAAGTTTCGACAAGTTTGAGATCATGACGGTGAAATTCTCAGAATTATAGAAAAACCCTATTTTCGGGTGCGTACGTGGGTTGTCTATGTATAGGGGGCATATACACAAGCTCTCAGTGTACAAGGTGCGTACAGTATGTAGTATGTCAATGTATAGGTAGCATACAATGAAAAACTCATGGAGTTTTGTGGTTGAGCTGATGACAAGCCGTTGAAGGATGAAGCAGGTTCTAGATTTTCACTCTATGGGCTCAGATATATCACTGAGAAACTGGTATGGTTACATTATTGTCTTGATGGATAACATTTCTTATTATGTTGTGAATGCCTAGGTAATTCTTGGTATGGTTTCTATGGTGTGGTTTATGTTGGTTGATGGAGTGAGAAACGCTCTTATGATTCAGTACTGATATGATGGCTATAGTATGTTGATTGCTTATGCATAATTGAGTAGCATTCATATTGATTGGTTTTGGAGAATGGGTAAGATATTGGAGAGATTGGATGTATTATGACTAGATCGTGGTTAGTTTGGATAGTGAGAAACAAAAGAGAATGATAAATTGGTTGCATAGGATCTGAGTTGATCTTGAAAGACAAACCCTAATAGCTCAGAAGGTATACGTAGGCTGCAGTATTGTTTGGAAGTGTATAAATAGGTTGTAGTATTTCTTAGGTGCGCATACACACGGGTTGTACTACTGGTAGGGCACATAAACACACATGCTTCACTACTGATAGGTCACGTACCTGTTGCAGATTGACATCTGTTGATGATTTTTCCTCATCTCAATTGATGCTGAGGGTGTAAGCTGAGTCTTTCATTATAGAGCTAGTACTCTTATAGAGTTGTACTCTATTCAGTTGTTGTTGATAAAGCCCAAGGATTGTAGTCTATAATTGTTGTCATAGGGGAAGACCCAGGGTTCAACACTTACAAAAATGCACCAAAAAAACCCTAACTATTGGTCCTTTCAACAACACTTGTGAAGAATATGAAGTCACACCCGAGGTAGAGGCAGGGATGGTTGCAGGACTCAGGTGTCTACAACCTTAGCTGGGAGACAGATCTATGATTGTAATACTTTAACAGAGCACTTAGCACCAATAGTTCATCAATATTTAACCACTATCTACTCCACAGATACAACAAAGAATCACATCATTCACTCAAATCTGATGTATCTAAGCACTTATCATAGAGATGTAGGTTAGATATAGAAGATTCAAACACTAAACACATTCACATAGGTTAGATCTAGCATCCATATACATCATTAGCACAAAGCATAAACAGATCTATCTATCTATATCAAAACACTTAGCAAATAAAGACATGAACATATCAAGACATCACACAAAGCAGAGAAACACAACATATACGTGGCTCACCCCCACCTTGGGGCTATGTCCACCAACTCTTCTTCTTTATTATCTTTGGCCAAGCATTTTATAGGCACATAGCATCAAAATCCTACTCCATAGAAGACATGATATCTAAGCGCTCTCTGCTAGATCCTCCTTCTTCTTGCTATGGTACAACACCAATCCTTCTTACAATCCCTTGCACATAGCTCTACAAGTCTAACACAGTATGCACAAAGCACTTAAAATCCTTCAATCACATAGATCTAGCACTTATCCATTTGTACTTAGCACTTAGCCCAATATCACATAGATATGCCTATATTTTCTCTCTCTTACATAGCCTAGACATATATTTATACATTACAAAATAGGCCTAAACACGAGTAAGCCCATGGGACGACATCTCATACCTGTTACATATTCCCAAATCCCAAAAGGGACCCAAAAAGGGGCTGAGATCCCACAATCTCTTCTTTGTCTTGCGCTCCTCCTTCGACAGGTTGTCAAAGTCCCAAAATAGGTCAAACTTGACCAAGGATCTCCTAAAACTTGGTCAAGGGCCAACAAGCCCCCAACACTCACTTGTGACTCGTCTCGAGTTACTCTGATCTGGGAAGTTCTGCTTCGAAAGCCTTGAGCTTGGATCAAGCTGCTTCGACTTGTTGTTGTGCTATAGCCTTGTGTGCAGTGAAATCTTGGATGGTTGTGTCGTTGATAGGTCCCTCCAGGTGTTGTTCAACTGCAATGACAACTTGCTCTAGTTCTGCTCCTTGGCATTCTACCTCTGTAAACAATTGGTAGGCCTTATCTTGTACAGGTTGGAGTCTCTGAGTTACTTCCATAACTCTGCTCTAGATAGTGTGGATCTACTGTTGGAAGGTGTGTTTCTCTTGATATATCTTCATTCTTTCCACAGCTGACAGGGGCTTCACCTGTGCCTGTATCGTTTTGTCTTGATACTTCGCCTATTGGAGCTACGACTCTAGTGCCTTCAGTTCAGGGTTCTCAGTGAGTAGATCGTATGTATGGGCACTGCTATCAATGAGTTTCTTGCATTCCATAGCAAGGCATTTTATTCTCTCAATTGTTCTTTGATCATTTTCTTCTCTTTGATCCCTTACATCCTGTGGAGTCTTGGGAACTACGCGGAGCTCTAAGTCTTCTATGCATTGTTGTAGCTACTGGATCACTTCTGTGGATGCTCTACTTGCTGCCTAACTTGATTCTCTTCCTTTATTTCAAAGAATGTCACAAAGATAAGTGCTATGTTGACTACTTCTTTCACTTCGAGTTGCTTGGCGAGCAACTATTCTTTTCCTTGCTGTATCTGTGCTTTTTCTTCATTGAACTTTTCTTGGAGAGTAATCTTTTCTTGTTCTGCATCTCGAAATTGTTCTACAAGTACTCCTTGTACTTGCATCAAAGCCTAGGTGTCTTTTTCTTTTTCCTCTTGTTCTCATTGAAGGAGAGCTTCAATTGTATCAGGTAGTAGGTGGACTTGGGCTGGTTCATCTCCCAATTTGGGTGCTCCTGATGGTAGAGGCGCAGTGGAGAATGCGTGACTGGACTGAAGGGATTATTGTACCCCTCGGAGTTTGACTTCAATCCTATCATACATTTATTCATGCTCGACCTCTTGTTTGTCTTCTATTTCTAGTGAAGCATAGTTTAGGGTTGCTATGATGAAGTCAAAATCATTGGAGGTGAGGACTATCTGCATCTTGGTCATGGTATCTTTCAACTTCTTCTGGGAAGAAGGTTTCGGGGAGGAAACCTTCCTCTTCTTCTAGGGGTTCTCCTCATCTTTGGGCAGTGTTACTTCATTGGGCCTCTGTTTAGCTTCTACTTCATCACCACCCCCTCGGTCAGGTGACATGGAAGCATTATTCCCTGAGGTGTTGCTTAAGTTTTGGACCTCCTCAATATTCTTTTGTCTACTAGTTCTAGGTGTAGTTAGTTCTTTATGAGTGTCCTCTGGGCTATCAATATCAGATATCTCTATGGGGTTGGCGGGGATAAGGATATCAATGGACCATTCCTTAGTAATCTACTTAAGGTCTTTTTCTGTAAGCTTATAATATGATTGGAGCTGCTCTTTATGTTCATCTGCCCACGCTATAATGTAGGTGAAGTGTCGATCTACACTGAACTTCATCAGGGGTCGAAACCTATGTAAGGTGTTTGGATTCATGTGAGGATCATCTTCGATGGCTCTCTTTAGCTGGAGGTAATATGTATGAAACAAAACATTCGACTACCACTGTTTGTTCATATCAGTTGAATACCACAGGGTAGTGAACTTTGCAGAGAGCGGTTCGAATGGCTATATGTCTGGGAAGGTTACTTCTTCCGGCATATCCCAAGAAACAAATGAAATGGGGACTAGGAGCCATCTTAAATGAAATTCATAACCCCGATCATGTGCTTCTCAGTAGTTTAGATCTAGTTGGTTAACTAGGTATATTGCCCAGTTCATCTGTAGGCCTTCTGTGCACTTCCTTGCGAGGTCAACAACAAATTTGATGACCTGTGTAGGTCATTTTTCCTTACTAAATTTCCATCTATCAGTTGACATGCAAGGCACACTGTACCATTCTAGGTGGAAGCTACCTTGTAGCCTCTTGTTCCCTTCTCAACATCGCCATAGGTGTCCTTGATCTTCTGTGCTAGCACCTGATCTGTGGATTTTCCTGGATAAAATTCCTGTGGGTAGGGTCCTTGCATACTCAGGCCTGTGATCATGTGGATCAATGTTGGTTCAATTGTAATACAGTGGTCAAGCCATAAGTAACCACCATGGTAACACGATAGTAGTATCTTGACACATGTGTTGACTTCCTAGTGTCTTCCGAAGTGTGGGATCTTCATGACATTCAGCAGGGCGGATTGTGTGAGGTTCATCGTCCACGTCTGGGGGATTATCTTTGAATTCTTCCCCTTAGTTCAATTTAGGTACTTGTATGGGGCGAGAATACCATAGATCTTGTGATCTCCAAGGTTGAAATCGTTGAAATTTAGTGTTGCAATCTTGTCCTGGTTTGTTCGAACTGCGCGTATCCCCTTCAGAAGCTATGCAGTAACTATGGTATATTCAAAACCACGTGGTACACTATCACGATTCACCACGCTAGCCAGAGGAGGGATGTCATTAGGAAATATGGTTGGAATCAGTTTTGCATTTACGAGGTCATCTTTATGCTTTGTTCTCTTTTCTGCTGATGGTCGGGATGGTTCGGCTCCACGAGCAGTCGACAAAGATGCTTGCACTGTTCTCATTGATGAAGCTTGTACACATGCAAACATAGACATGAATCTTTTAGTCATGAGGTCGATCAAAACTTCTTCAACATCTTTCTCTACAATGCTGAACTCATCCGACATACACGCTTGGGGTTGAAAATATCGGATTCGAGGCACAATTTAGACACTGCAATGAGATGGCAGGAAATAGCGCAATGATCACTGTGAAAAATAAACGAGTCTACAAGCTAAGATTCACAGTTAGAAAAAGTGTTATTGGTGCATGGCATGATGGAATAAATAGATAACTTGGCAACGGATCTCTTGCAACAAGTGAGAAGCCTTCATAAACTCTGTTCTATCCATTACGACACTATCCAATGGTTTGGTGGCGAACCATAAATGTCTTTATACTCATTCAGAGGGTTGTCCAAATGGTTATATTCTTCCCAATGGCTATATTGCTTCTCCATGGCGAAGTTCCATGTGACGTTGTTCTGTTATCCCGACGAAGCTCCAATTTTGCAAATTTTCCTTCTGCGAAGTTTCCTCTGGAACCTTCTGTAACTTTTCAATATTAGCTCTCTTCTTACTTAGCTTTCTAGCCTTCTTCCCAGTGAGCTTCATCTCGGTATGCCTTTTTCCATTCTGATTCCTATCTTCTTTTGGCATAGTTACTTCGCACTGCTGGGATTCTTTCCTAATATTTGAGGGTGAGACTTATTCTTTATCTGGAATAAGTACTTTGATCTTATGTGGGTCATCTAGTGTTCTTACATCTTTGACATCTGGGTCTCAGGTGTTAAATAGCTTTGATCTATTGTTCTATTCTTCAATCAAGTGTGCGATCCTTCTAGTCGTGAAATATTTTAACTCTTGTTTCTTTTACTTTAAAACTTTTTCTTCTTCTTTCCTTCTGGCCTGATTTCTTTCAATCTAAGGTTTTCCTAGTAACATGGTAAATGTGGCGTTGTTATCAATAAATTTAATAATCTCAAAATCTTCCTCTGTCGAAGTTCCCTTGGCATTCATAGATATCTTGGTGAGCTTTCCACATAGGCTTATCAACTTTCTTCTAAATAGCCCTATTCCTCCTAATGAAGGAGTCATAGCACACTTCCCTAAAAGTTCCCAAGTTCTTTCTATCATGATATTCACATGGGTTTCCTCATCTAGAACACATTCAATGTTGAAGTCTCCTATTATTTCTTCAAGGCATTCTTTTTCTTTGAATATCTCTGATAAGATGACATATCAGTGGTCATTCAGGGTTTCTTTTATCTATATCAATGATTTCTCTGATTCTTTCTAGGGTTCAGCCATAATCATAGTTTCTGGATCTGCCTTAGGGTTTTCTTGTCTCATGTTCATTCCTTCAATCTTAGCAATCATTCTAGGGAAATCCAATACATCATGGTCCAAAGCTTTGCAACAAAGACAACTAGGTATTCTCCTAGGGAATTCCTTCGCAATATGTCCTTGTTTTTTGCAACTATAAAAGAGGGTTAACCCTCTCTTTCTTTTAAATGATTCCCAGCTCTTTCTGTACTGAGTACTAGGGTCATAGTAGCCAACCTGCAAACATTTCTTTCTAGGATCCTACATCCACTTGTAAGTCCAAACATTGTTTCTATGCATAGGTATAACATATCTTTCCCTATTCTTATCATATCTATGCATATCAAACCTTCTTTCATCTATTAGTGCCCTAGTTTTCAAGCTAGGACAAAATTTATCAAACATACTTAGATCCATACTTTTGAAAAAAACAATTCCACTTATATTACTTCTACAGAGCATAAAGCTTTCATATCTAAAACTTTTCACTATTCTTACCTTTATCAGAGTACAGAGCTTCCAGATCTTACCTATTTTCTTCAGATTTGACCTCTTTTCTTCAGATCAGGCTTCTTTATTTAGTACAGAGCTTTACAAATCTTGTATAATACTACACACTAGAATGACAGATCTATGCACAGAGATTTCACATTTTTAGGATGGATCTTTGCACAAAGATTCTTCTTCCTTAGTTCCCAACAATCACAGTTTTAGTCCCAACAATGGAACCATTTGTTGGCACAAGGGAAGACCCAGGGTTCAATGCTTACAATAGTGCACCAACAAAACCCTAACTACTAACCCTTTTAGCAACACCTACAAAGCATATGAAGTCTCGATCGAGGTAAAGGTAGGGGTGGTTGTAGGACTCAAGTGTCTGGAACCTTAGATGGGTCACATATCTGTGATTGTAATACTTTAACAGAGCACTTAGCACCGATAGTTCATCAATATTTAACCACTATCTACTCCACAGATACAACAAAGAATCACATCATTCACTCAGATCTGATGTATCTAAGCACTTATCATAGAGATGTAGGTTAGATCTAGTAGACTCAAGCACTAAACACATACACATAGGTCAGATATAGCGTCCATATACATCATTAGCACAAAGCATAAACATATCTATCTATCTATATCAAAGAACTTAACAAATAAATACATGAACATATCAAGACATCACACAAAGTAGAGAAACATAACATATACGTGGTTCACCCCCATCCTGGGGCTATGTCCACCAACTCTTCTTCTTTATTATCTTTGGTCAATCTTCTTATAGACACATAGCATCAAAATCCTACTCCGCAAAAGACAAGAGATCTTTGCGCTCTCTGCCAGATCCTCTTTCTTCTTGCTAGGGTACACCACCAATCCTTCTTATAATCCCTTGCACATAGATCTGCAAGTCTCACACAGTATGTACAAAGCACTTACAATCCTTCAATCACATAGATCTAGCACTTAGCCATTCGTACTTAGCACTTATCCCAATATCACACAGATATTCCTATCTTGTCTCTCTCTTACATAGCCTAGACATCTATTTATACATTACAAAATAGGCCTAAACATGGGTAAACCCATGGGATGACATCCCATACCCATTACGTATTCCCAAATCCAAAAAAGGACCCAAAAAGGGGCCGATATCCCACGATCTCTGCTTTGTCTTGCGCTCCTCCTTCAACAGGCTGTCGAAGTCCCAAAATAGGTCAAACTTGACCAAGGATCTCCCAAAACTTGTTCAAGGGACAACAATAATAAAAAGAAAATTGTACATACATCTTGTGTTCTTTGTGTTCCTTGTGGTGATGACTTGTTGATGATATATTGCTAATATATGTTGTTGATATGTGTTCACATCTAACTGGTTGTAAATGACAGCAATGAGTCATGAGTAAAATGTTGAATTCTAACTAATGAGCTTTGTGTAAGAGGGAAGTTTTGAAAATATCCCCACACTCATTCACCCCCCCACTCTAAGTGTGGTAGGTGTGTCCAACAATTGGTATCAAAGCAGGCCTTCACTACAATCCTTAACAAGCTTGAAGGAGATCCATAGACACACAAATGGATGATGAAGTTCCAATCCTTGATGAGGAAAACTATTCTACTTGGAGAATAAAGATGAGATTGTATTTGAAGACAATGGGAGAAACTATTTGGAAGGAAACCATTGGTGGATCAATTCCATTGAAGAACAAGTCAAAGTTTGCAGCTCAAAGAGAAGGAAATAAGAATGATGCATTGACTCTTAAGACCATTCTTAGTGGACTCTCAAGTCCTATCAAAGAGAGCATAGGACAATGCACTTTCACAAAGGATCTATGGCTAAAGCTACAAGAGACATATCAAAGCCAAAAAGAGAAGGATGATATTGAAGACCACTCCATCAAGATTATCAAAGGTAAAGAATCTCCAAAAACCTTTGATTGTATTATTTCTAAATGTGATCTTGAAAAAATTTCAAGTGAAGATAGAACAAAGGAATATCCCAAAAGTATTTCAAATGAAGATACAAAATCTCCAAAGACTCTTGATTGCAATGATTCAAAATGTGATGATGTTGAATTTTTCTTTACAAGTGAAGAAGAAAATCTAGAAGTAGTTTGGATAAAGTCAATTGATTGTTATCTCATGGAAGAAGTAGAAGAAAAACTATTGGAACTTAAAATAAAGGTTGAACATGGTTTATATGAATATAGAAATGACCACTATTATATAGACTATAGCTATCTTTCAGATAACACTAAAAAGTTTCTCAAGAAGATTCAAAGGCACATCTTGAAGTTGAAAGAAATGCTCAAAGAACTAGAAGAAAGTAGTAAGACTCAATTAGAAGAAAAGGAAGAAGAGATCACAAGACTAAAGAATGGAAAAGAAGATATGAATGTAGATGATGAGGTTAGCAAAAGTTTTGAAATCATTGTCCATCTCAAAACCCAAATTGAAGAGGCCAAAAGAATAAAGGAACTATTGAAGAATCAAATAAATGAAAAGGAAGAGACATGTTATAAGTTAGAAGATGAAATTATTGACCTTAGAAAGAAGGTAGATAAGTCAAACAAAGTCTTGAATAGCTCAAAAATCTTGGATGAGATCTTGGAAAGTGAAATATCACCATGTGATAAATCATGACTTGGATACAAAGGAGAAGATACGCATGTTGAAGCAAGAACCTCAAAGAAGCATGAGGTAAGTCCATCAAAGAAGGAAGACAATATTGTAAAACAACCATCTACACAAGGCAAAGAAAATCTAACAAATAAAGGAAGACATTAAGAAGCTATTCTTGGGACACCAAAGCAAAGATATGAAAGTATTTTTCATGGGTATTGTTATTCATGTAATGGATATGGTCAAAAAGCTTTTGAATGTAGATCTTATGAAAGGAGATATAATGGAATATTTTATAACACCATGAGGAGTTGGAGATGTGATCAAGTAGGACACATTGATGTTCACTGTAACACCATGAGATGCTATAGCTGTAGTGGATTTGGCCACAAATCACAGGAGTGATGGAACACAAGAAGAAAGTCCATGATGAGGACTTCACATAGCATGGCTAGAAGAAGGAATGGAGTAAGGAAAGGAGACATATTTGAAAAGATGGATGCTCAGAGATCATGTTTTGAGGAGAAGGGACATCTACAGAAGTGGGTAAAGAAGACAAAGCATCTAGAATAGAATGAAAGACTGAAGGGAAGATCAAAAGTGTCATCTACTGAGGTATACGCAGGTGACAGTGGTGATAGTCGAGTACATACGTAGGCTTACCTTGAATAGGTCGCGTACATACATGAGTTATTGTGTAGCATGCCACATATATATGGTAAAGCCTTGGGAAAAAGGCAATGCACATGGCTTGGAGTTTGATGTGATGGTATAAATCTATGATGCAGGGCATGGAATGTTTTATTGCAGGTTCTGACATTGTTTGTTGCAGGTTTTCATGGTTCTATGTTAGATCATGTAAGGTTATGATTAAAATAAATCTTGGGTGCATGGCACTAACCCATGAGTATGAATTGATGATGATTTGTTGGGGCACATGGCTAGTACATAATTGAGTTTCATTGATATATATTATGAAGATGTATATCATGGTGCATGCATTTTTCATGTGGTTGGGATACATATTGAGACATGTAGTTGGTGAAGTTGATGAGATGATCATGTTGTACATTATTGATGATCTATATTTCATGCATGATTGGTACACTAGTAGAGGCACCTATTAGCAGGTTGATTGGCACATGTTTTGTGGAGGATTTGGCATACATGTATAGGATTCATCATTTTGTGGTGTTGGTGCATGACGGTGTACATGTTTTGGTACACTCATATATGGAATATGATTGATGATACTACACCATTGGTACTACTTGATTAGAACAACAATTGGCATTTGTTTGAGATACATGATTATGGCACTTGGTTCATAATGGAGACATATCATGAGTGATATGATACATTGTTTTGCATGTTGGTAGATGCACATGGTTGGCATGTTGGTAGATGCATATGGGTGGATGCACATGGTTGGCATATTGGTGGGTGAACATGGTTGGCATATTGGTATTTGCACATGTTGGCATGTTGATAGAGGCACATGACTGATACATTCCATAGATGATATCTTTTGGCACATTGCATGATGTTGATGTACATGGTTTATGTACATAGGTGTTGTGCATGATCAGCACACATTTTGGTACAAGATGTACTTGGTTGATATTTTACTCATGATTCTCTATTTTATTGTTGACATATGTGTTGTTTCATGATGGTTGGTATGGCATGAGTTTGATGCATGAACAAGTCCAAGGATCGTTATATGGTAGCATATTGTTGATCTTCTAGAGAAGATAGGGGGATACATACCCATAGGGGGAGTCATTCTTCTTCCCATGATTCTAGGAGGAGATATTTATTAGATGCATACCTAGAAAAGAGCCCTATATTTGAATAAAGAACACAAAGGCATAATTCCAGGAGGAGCGATGGTTACAGGGGGAGTATGTTCGATGTATCTTCATCATTACATCGGAGTGATATCCTTTGTTCAAAAAGGGATATATTATCAAAGGAATTCAGACAAGGGGAGCAACCCCAAGAAGATTTCAAGCAAGGGGAGCAGTCCTAAGAGGAAAATGGCCCTTTGCCATTGATTTCAAAGGGGGAGAGTGAATCACATTGATGTGATTGATGTTTATTGATGGGGAGAGATAGTCATATTGACTATTGATGTAGAACATGCCCTATCTACATGTTGACATCAATAATTGGTAATTTGTGTTGACATCAATGTTGGCATTGCCATCAATGCCAAAGGAGGAGATTGTTGGATCATGTTGTCATTCATGCCAATGGTTTGATTGATTGATGTCAAGTGATTGATTGATTGATGATTGATGTAATGTAATATGTATTGTCCTTGATGAGAATGCGTAGATGGATCAATGAGTTGTCATTGATATGATGAAGATGGATCACCCTTGATGAGAATACATAGATGAAGATGGATCAATGAGTTGTCATTGATATGATGAAGATGGATCAATGAGTTGTCATTGATACATGATGAAGATGGATCGATATGGTTTCATTGATACATGATGCATAGTTGATATATATGATGCAACAATAAATTGATGCAAAGATGACTCATTATTTTCTTATCATGATTGATAAGGTGCACAAATGGATGAACTTTAAAGTGGGCCCCTTATGGTGAAATCCCTCATGGAAAGACGCTTTGTGGATTGAGTTATCCTAGAAGAATGGTTGGAAGAGCCATGCTTGTATGTGGAAGAATGAGATGAATATCAATGAAATTTTTGGTGAAACTATCCTAGATGGATAATTCTTGTCATGCCATTTCCAGTGGTATGTGGAATGTCACATAACTCTTCACAGTTTGAGAGTTATGGCCTTACGAAGTTGGAGGACCCTCATATAAAGGCTTGAAGCCCCCAAGGTAAAAGAAGTCAAAGTGACGTAAAAGAAGAAATCATTATTTAAATGATAAAGTAAAGTGACAAAGTCAAGGTGGATTATTTAAATAATAAAGAGAAGTGACAAAATCAAGAAAGATTATTTAAATGATAAAGTAAGGTGACAAAATCAAGAAGGAATATTTAAATGATAAAATAAGGTGACAAAATCAAAAAGGAATATTTAAATTGAAGAAATTTTTATTTATGGAAAGTGGTTAACCATAAAATAAGGAAAATGAGTTAAGTGACCTAGAGGATGAAAGTATAAATAAGATAGCTATGAACTCTTGCAATTCATCCTTTTTGTGGATCAATGGAGAGCTTTTAGTGATAATATATTTTGAAGTATTGATGGAGAGATTCTTGTGAGAAGTATTTTTGGTGTGGATCTCTTGAGCATGATTGAAGATCTATTCTGAGAAAGAGAGCATGAGGAGGATCCCATGGACACATTGAAGTTTCGGCAAGTCTGAGATCATGACGACGAAATTCTCAGAATTACAGAGAAACCTTATTTTCTGGTGTGTATGCAGGTTGTGTGTGTATAGGGGGTGTATATGCAAGTTGTCAATGTATAGAGTGTGTATAGTACACAGGATGTCAGTGTATAGGGAGCATATAGTGAAAAAATCATGGATTTTTGTGGTTGAGATGATGACAAGTTGTTGAAGACTGAAGCAGGTTCCAAATTTGCACTCTATGGGCTCAGTTTTTTCACTGAGACACTGGTATGGGTACATTATTATCTTGATGGATATCGTTTCTTATTATTTTGTGAATTCCTAGGAAATTCTTGGTATGGTTGCTATGATGTGGTTTATGTTGGTTGATGGAGTGAGCAACACTCTTATGATTCAGTATTGATATGATGGCTATAGTATGTTGATTTCTTATGCATAATTGAGTAGCATTCATATTGATTGGTTATGGAGCATGGGTAAGCTATTGGAGAGCTTTGATGTATTATGACTGGATGGTGGTCAGTTTGGGCAATGAGAAAAATAAGAGAATGATAAATTGGTTGTAGAGGATATGAGTTGACCTTGAAAGAAAAACCTTAATTGCTCAAAAGGTATATGCAGGCTACAGTACTATTTGGAAGCGTATACACAAGTTGTAGTACTACTTGGGTGCATATACACGCGGGTTGTAATACTGGTAGGGCACGTACACACTCATTTTGCACTACTGATAGGTCACGTACCTGTTGCAGATTGACGTCTGTTGAGGATTGTTTCCTCATCTCAGTTGATACTAAGGGTGTAATTTGAGTCTTGCATTATAGATCTGGTGCTCTTGTAGAGTTGTACTCTATTCAGTTGTTGCTGATAAACCCCAAGGATTGTAGTTCGTAATAAAAAGAAAATTGTACATACATCTTGTGTTTTTTGTGTTCCTTGTGGTGATGACTTCTTGATGATATATTGTTGATATATGTTGCTGATATGTTTTCACATCTAACTAGTTATAAATGACAACAATGAGTAATGAGTAAAATGTTGAATGCTAACTAATGAGCTTTGTGTAAGAGGGAAGTTTTGAAAAATAGCCCCACACTCATTCACCCCCCCTCTAAGTGTGGTAGGTGTGTCCAACAATTATAACTTCTCATAAGAACATGGTTTAAACAAATATCTACTTCATCAACTTCAACTATCAATCACAAATAAAACCTTACATATCAATATTCTTAAACATTGTTCTGGGTACATTAAAAAAATGGCACATCGTCAATGTAGAAAATATGTCATATGTGGGAACCACAATTTGATTTGCAATATCCATACCAAATTTCCACTCTCAAAACCAAACTACTAAGGATAATCGTTATAAACCATAAAAGAACAATATATATTGTAATTTCACGGTGTAAAGCTATATTTGTTTCAGATCTACAAATAACTAATCTGGTGGTGGAGCTAGAAATGGAAATTAAAATATTCAAAAAATACAACAATCTCTCTATGATTAGCCTTTAAGGAATAAGGTTTTGACCTAGAAATTCCTCCATAGAAGGACAAGAAAGGGTTAGGGATCTGTTTGATGTGTAAGGAGGATGAAAAAATATGTCACTTGTTTATAAAGTTTCCATATGCACCACAGATCTGGAAAAGACACAACAGATTACAGGTAGCCCAAATATTTGGAATGGTGATTCAGTAGAGGAAATTCTAAGAGCATGGTACCGTAAAAGACACTTTAAAGATTTCAGAGAAATTTCTTGCTTCAACATATGGGGAATTTGGTTGGCCAAAAACTCGCAAGTGTTTGAGGAAATACATATCCCACTTTTCAAGTTATATCTCAAGTTAGATCAATAGTTTCCAATTGTACAATCCCTGCTAAGAAATGTGTTCAAGTCACAAGTGTTTGAAGAAAGACATCCCACTTTTCAAGTTATATATCAAGTTAGATCAATAGTTCCCAATTATAGAATCCCTACCAAGAAATGTGTTCCTCTCCAATTGAGAGAACTGGAAATACACAAATCTCAAGCTTGGGACTTTTTCAACATAGCTAGGCAGTGCCCATCGAAGTTTAGCTATGATAGAAGAGTTATGTTTGTATGTGTTTCTAACAGTAAAGTTTAAAGCAGGCCCTGGAGAGATACAATAACTTTGGAGAGCTTAGAGTTAATGCACATTTACATAATATTCAGTTCAAACACATTGGTGAACAACTAAAAGAGGTAGAAGCCACAATTCAAAGAATTTCTTTTATGCACATTTTCTGGGAACTGAGTGAAGAACTAGAGTCATCATCCAAAGACAATTAATAGTTAGACTGAGAGACCCACGGGTGTAGAGGAAATCAGAGATGGAGTCAATGTCTCTGAATTGATCAATCTCTGAAGTCTAGTTTTTAATATCTCTGTCTCTGTTTATGTTTTTTATTTGAAGATGAGGGTTTTATAAATACAATTGTCTACCTGATATGGCTTAGTTATGGGATAATTATTTATGTGATTTTTGGTGTATTATGACATAATTTAATGAATCAAAACCTTGATCTGTATGAAAGGACTGTTAACATAATTTTTTTGAAGGAATGTAAAAGCAATGGGATGGGGATAAACCTTTTTGGTTTGAAGAGATTTATCTTTAACAGTTCCATTTTTTCTTACAATGTGTGGAAAGCACTTGAGAAATGTAATTTCCACTCTATGAATAGAAATCACAATTTATTCCTTGAAAAAAAGAAATAGTAAAAAGAAGATATGAAAACTAATTAGCTTAGTTGGTAATACTAATAATTTTTTGTCAATCCTTAATATTAATGCTCCATTTAACATTTTAACAAAATTTGTATACAATTTCCAACTTGAGGCATGAGGCATAGTAGAGGAAAAGAAGTCAAAACTTAACAAATCTTCCTTAACCTTCAACTTCGACACATTTGACATGGGCCCCTGGTTATCTATTTAATCAACCTAATATTCATTGCAATGACAACTAAAAAGAATTAGTTTCCCTTGTTAAAAGACCAATCACTAAAAAATACTTGTCCAGAAACACATTTTGCATATATAAGAAATTTTGTCAATTTAATAAATGAGGGTGGAAGATTAAAATTAGTTCATGTCTCACCTTTAGACAAAGGAACAATTGAAATAATTGATATTTTAAATTATAACGNCTTGTTGCCTGCAAAATTTCAGTGTTGCGCATACTTCTGTGTAGATTAAAATCTATGTAATCCTATCACATACTCTCTCTTAAAAATTCTTTTCATATCTCTTTTCCTTCTCTCATGATCTATGTTCATAGTATTCAACAAGAGAAGCTTATGTTAAAGATGCCAATGTCAAGCCTTGGGAATGCAGCTTGCAAAGACAATATAGACCAACATAGTCAACACACCTGAAGCACACAAATTCTAAAGTAAATTGGATGTTAAATATCTATAAACAAAATTTGAAGCAACAAATCCCTAGATAGAAACTCTTAACTTCAGTTCCTCGCCATTTATCCAAACATTATTTCAAACTAAAATACAATTGAAGAGAATTCTCATGACCAACATGTTTTATGTCTTATTTCTATTCCAAAAAATGACACTAAGATCAAAATACAAGACTAGATTTCCAAGTCATAGACCTACAATTTTTCTGATTTTATTTCTTGAAATTAACTGCTTGTTTATTTATGTTCCACTCTCCTTTCTAACTGTATTCTTCTTCCTCACACTAGCTCCTTGTTAGTATTTCCTTTAGTTTTTCTTCCCCTGCATTTATATGTCTCTCTCTCTAACCCTTTTATTTTATCCCTTACCTTCCTTGTGTTCCTTGCTGAGTGGAAGAGGATCAAGCATCAAGCCAAATAGCTTGGTTGAGAGTTTAGTTAATTTATGTCAAATATCCTTAAGGCTTAGCTCAATTAGTTGAACCATCCACCCAAGGCATGTTGCCAATGGGGAGGGGCCACAGGTCACAAGTTCAAATCTAGTCAAGCCCCTCAGGGCTACTCCCTCTCATTCAAATATTCCAGGGAAGAGGGGTGATCCCATGA
>JASDQU010815200.1:5983-18310 GCA_032191745.1 Picea mariana
CTAGGTCATAGTCTCACACTGAAGGGGGGGGGGGGAGTCAAGAAGTTAAAAGTTATATTTTTAAGTTGACTTAAGAAAGGAAAAGGAAAGGAGTAAAAGATAACTCAACAAAAGAATAGAAGATTAACCCTGGGAGTTAACCTAACTCAACAAAGAATTAGAAGGAAAAGTATAAGTAAGAGGCTGGGGTGCACCTATTACTCATTCTGGTTTTGGATTAGCATTTTTTATTTTTCTTGAGCGTTCAGTTTGGGGGTTTGTTGTACAAACCCTTGTGAGCAACTCAGTGGTGAAATATCCACTCACCTTGTTCCATAGCGTGGTCTTGGGGATGAAAGACTCCTTCACACCATTCTAGTATCAGCCCATCTCCATCTAGTGCTTCAGAAGGGGCAAGACCATCAATTTGAGTGATTTTCTAGAGGGTTATCATCATTCTACATTTGTCTGCAGATTGGGACGTCTTGGAGCCATAGGGGACATCCTGTAATTCAGTAAAACTCAGATCTAGGGAGATCTTCTTGAGATCTAAGTCCAAAAATTCTCCCATGGGATTCTCATAGCCCGATCTATATTCTTGGAGAGTTTCAGAGCATTTGGATGCCTCCTTCATCAGGGATGAACCAGCTAGGGTTTCAGTCACCTAGTGGGGCACCCCATTCAGTGGGAAATTCAGATCTACGGAGATTGAAAGGGATCTTGGAGATTCAGGCACCTGGGTTATTCTTACCATCAGTCGATCTATATTCTTGGAGAGTTTCAGGTCATTTGGATACCTCCTTCATCAGGGCCGAACCAGCTAGGGTTTTAGTCATCTAGTGGGGCACCCCATTCAGTGGGAAATTCAGATCTACGGAGATTGAGAGGGATCTTGGAGATTCAGGCACCTGGGTTATTCTTACCATCACCCGATCTATCAATTGGCATATTTATTAGGGTGATTGGACACTTTTGGCAGCAGGTTCGAGTTATTGAGGGTTTCAGCCTTCTATTGGAGTGTGGCATTCTTCTGCCGGAGAGTTTGGCATTCAGATCTGCTTGTATTGATCTTCATTTCTTATTCAGCCTTTGGAGGCATTATTTTGTATTAACGGGAGCATTTTGTAGTAGCTCATATCTATTGCTTGTACGACCATCTGAGGTTTATGCCAGATCGGCCATCTATTGTATTGATATTACATTGCTCATAATAAAAAGGTCATATCTTTGCTTGTGCTTCTACATCTTGAATATATTGTGATCTCCATGTGTTGATGAATCTTGTATGCACTCAATAACTCAATAAATTAGTAGTAGTTAGTGATTCCAAGAAAGAATTTGGCTTGGGATCATTACACCTGCGTAGAACAGTGTTAGATGAAGGTCCAAATGAATGTCTGGATGGAAGGCTAGATCACTTTTTTGACCTGTTGCAAGAAAACAAGAAATGTTAGATTAGTGTAACCATTCAACTGAATATGAATTAATCATAACACCATTGCAAAACGATGATTACACAAACCTTGTGTGATTCCTTGGAAAATTGATTCATAAATATTGATAATACCTTTAAAATTGCTAAATGAGATCATAGCTTATGTAATATCACATGCAAAAAGGATTTGATCATCGCAATAAAATAGTAAAAAAATGAACCCAACATTACCCCCATGCCTAAGGATTTGTAGGTCCCTTTGCAAACAAAAATGAATCACCCGACATAACTAGACTCCTGAAGGAGGGGGTGGATTGGCTTTAAAAGATTCTCGCTCTTGTCCTTGGGATTTTGTCTTAGGCATTTCACAATGTTTTGTATATTCCTATCCATAGTTTTTCACTCTTCCAACTGTTGAAGCAACTGAGCATTTTCTTGTTGCAATTTCTCAATAACTGGGGTATGATCAAATGGCTCAAGAGAGGAAGGCTTAGTCTCTTTGATAGATGAATAAGGTATATCAACTTTAGAAGATGGTGTAGGCATATGGGAGGAAGTATTAACATTGTTTTTGTGATGAAGACTTGGTGTGATAAGTTCAGATTTGATCTCTTTATCAGTCTTAGACTCCTTTGCAGATTTGATAAATTTAATCTGATCATAAAATGATTTTTTTTTTAAAATACAACACTTAATTTTAAAAATGAATTGTATAGCTGAAAACTATCCAATAGTAAGCCGGCATTCGCCCACATCATTTAAATTGGAAGATTTATGGCAGACATGGTGAATAAGAGTATGGATAGGATGAGCATGGATAGGATTGTAACATCCATTTTAAGTTTCTTTTTTTATCGGTCTGCAACTGTTACAAGGATCATTTGAGTGTAAGCAATCTTCCCTTCCAAAACATAGATTAAGAAAAAATGTAAAGTATAATGCACAACAGGCTTATTAATTATACACATAAATTATGTGAGCAGTATAAAGTTTAGCATTTTAATAAAAACAACTACTAATATAATAGCCCAGAATATCATAAAAACAATATAACATAATTTTTATAGAGATTATACTTCCTCTTCTCATGGATTATAATATAGATGGGAAGTGTTTATAATTTTTCATCTCAGGAAACCCCTCCCCCACTCCTAAGTATTGTGACACCTCAATAAAAAATATAGGAAACCAGTCAATTCTCCCAATAGACTAAGATTTACAGTTTTCCAAGTGTTGAGATAAATTTCACACATTAGTCTAACAAGACGATTAAAATATGGCCCCACCTGTAGGACAAAACATCCTACATATATTTAAGAAGAGGTAGGTGAGAGAGTCTTAGGATAGTATTAAAGTTAGTTCCCAATGAAATATTTATGGAATTCATTGACCTTTKCTTAACCATGCATATTTCTTTTCAGATTTGTCTCCAAGTAATGTCGTACATCATGACAATTTTAAGATTTAGGAATTTTGTTTATTGTTTGTCATATTATCACCCTCGCTAGGTAGAATGCCCCACTGCCAACAAKCTTGTTCAATACTCCAAGGGGTTTCCCTAGTCATCCCACAGGCTGGTACCCGCTGCCAGCAGATCTGTTCAGTATCCTGACGGGTTAGCCTCTTACACCCTTTTACAACAAATATCGGTCCACCATCTTTTAAGATTTTTATATAAATATTTCTTTTTGGAAAGAAGATGGGGAGACATCTTTGAAAATTTTATTTAAGATTGGGATAGTATTTATATTAGAGGAGGAATCTTTTTTATGTATTCCTGATAGATTTTCCTGATGTAAGGGGTACTTAAGAGGACATATCCTATCTAAATATATGGTATAATCAAGCAATTTTAGTGTGTAGTGAATGGTACCATTGGAAAATAACTAAAAGGTATATTCAGGCTCAACTCTTTTTTTTTTTTAAGTTATAGTGATGTTTCCATGGCTAATCGCTAATCAGACCTTCTTGCTACTCTTTCATAAAGATACTTTAGTCACCTACTTAGGGTTCTTGGGGAAACTGTATGAGTAACCTCTAGGTTTTATAAGACAATGTGCCACTTCCTTATATACTCTAGTGGTGGAGGTTAAGAGAAACTGCCATTAAATATTCCTTGAGAGAAAGGAAGATAGAAATCTTGCAAAACATATGGCTAATTCATAGAAAGAAATATCTAAGCATAATAAAAATACATTACTCAATTGATCCTTAAGAAGATAACAGAGTTCAAATATAACAACATCTTCTTTCGAAGTAAAATACTTCCCTTTTTTTCTGCTTGAAATTGTCCACTTGTGGTGAAATAAAAACCTGCAAAGATGTCTAAAACTGTTTGTCAAAAAACACACTCTAAAATATCAAAAACTCGTGAGATTAATGAGATCAAGTCACATGCACATGTATCTCATAGTTCTTTTATCAAAAAGAAAATGTAAAATGAGGTTGCATTAGACTTTAAGCTAAACTAAAAACATGAAACTTTTATTTATTATCCTACCCTACCTAAAAAGAAACGAAATTTTTTATTCAAGTGTAAGAACTTTTCCAATGTGACCATGTGCAGAGAAAGATAAGAAACATACCCATATCCGCATATGAAAAATTAACTGCAATGATTACCTAGATATGAAGAACCAACCAACCTACTTGTTTTGGCATCAGAAGGTATTGAGGAAGAGAAGAGTATTGTGGCCTGATGATCTCTTGAAACCAAATTTCAACGTAATATTGATGTTCATCAGCAGTAATTTCTATGCTCTCCTTCATCATGCTATGAAGATCCTCTTCTTCTGGAGGATTGATTTCTGAAGTACATGAAGGATCTGCTGAGATGGATGTTGAGAATTCCTCAATCTCACGTCTTAGTGATTTATCTCCACTGGATGTAGTCCATAATTTTTCAGCTTCCTTCGCAGTTTGGCAAGGAGAATCATTTTGTAGTTCATAGGACCTTGATTCTTCTAATATTTATGGAGATGTACAAACACTTTTGGTTGTTGCCAAAACATGTTCTTCTTGAAAAGAAGAAATCTCAACTGCTACTAGGATTTGAGAAAGTTCCCTCAAGCCAATGGTTTCTTCTAAGTTCATCTTGTCGTTTGATAAAAATTGGTTCACACAAAGATCAGTGTCTGAGGTTCTTACAACACCCAAAATTTATATGTGTTTTTGATGATTCTAATCAAGACTACCTACTACAAAAACATGTTTGCATAAATCAAACACACATTTGTATGAAATAAAACACGCTTGCAGTAAAGAAATCAAACTCACACTCACTCCTACATTAAATTATGGAAAGTAAACATACGCAAACTTGCAGAAAGAAAGAAAAACACACTTACATAAAATTAAATTGCAAGAAAGTAAACACACTAAAAAAAATAAACAAATTGAATAACAAACAACACCCAATGAAATAATACTGAAATTCAACATTATTGAAAAAAATGAAATGAAATGAATTGCAAAACTTAAAGAATACTACTTAAAGAAAAATTGAACTCCTTATGCTACTTTAGACCTCGTTGTTACCAAGTTTTATTTTCACAAGAGTTAGCTCTTCAAAAAGAAAAAACAATTGCAGGAAAGAAAGCATACTGGAAAAGTAAATTGCATGAAAGTAAACAAACTGAGAAAAGTAAGAAAAGTAAGAAAAGTAAGCAAACTTGCAGAAAAATTAAACAATCTTGCGGAAAGGGAACAACAAGGCTTTGGAGCGACCCATTAAAATGGATGTGAAGGTTCTTACCTCTCATCTTAAATTTTATCCTCCCCCTTGTTGTGTAATTAAAAGCAACCTACCTACCTAAGCTCTAATCCCTTTAGCACCTCCCCAACAATAAAATATGTCGCGTAAAACATATGCTATTTATTTCGAGATTAAATTGTTAACCTAGGCCTTGTAAGCTTCAAGGTTCCAACACTATATGTGTGGGTTTAGAGCTCTAATATAGCCTAGCCTAGCCTAATCTAATCTAATTCCAATAAACTCAAATAATTAAGACCTTTACTTTAAATTTATAGAGTAATCTACAACTATGAGCTCATTATTCTAAGTAATTATAATTGGTCCTAAGGATTAATGCCAAACCTACAATCCTATTTAAAAGATAATTTAAATACTCCAAGAAAACTAAAATCTATTTGAACAACATACTTGAAAATGAATAGAATAAACTACAAACAATGAGCTTATTTGTCTAATTCTTTAAAAACAGACTATAACTATAAATAGTGAAATTATTATTTTAAGTGAACAATTATTCAAAAATAATATCCCAAAGTACATCTTCAAAAACTCACAACTATTCAAAATAAATTACAAAGTAATTGTTATTCCATTACTCCGATGATGGAAGTAAAATAAACAATTCATGTAAATATACTAGTATTCAAAAATTACAACTTAATAAAGTAGGTAGTGTCTAAATAGCTAATCTATAAAATGATTTTCAGTTTATAAAACATGAAAAAAATCTATGATGACACAATCAAACATCTATAAACATATGCTCATCAATAAATTACAACCTGCATAACAAGATGCTAGATGTCAGAATATAAACAAAGAAGTTTGAACAACTATGAGTGCTCTGTAATAAAAATACAATTCCATCAAACACAGAAATATACACAGTCATACACTTCAACAAGAAACCTATAAATGTACAACAATATAAACAAGCTAGCCAGACCACTGGTGGGCCCCTCAGACGGTCATGGCACTACTTCAACGCAGGTTTCARCCACAAACTCAGCATATCATTTTTATTAACACCAAAAGAACATAATTTTTACTGAGCAATTCGGTATGATGGATGTGTGTATATGTAAAATCCACTTTTCTTCCTGGCATAGACAACAAGTATTTATAGAGTTTTTACAGAGATGAGAGGTCGAACTATGATCCTCTCAGAATAGTATATTCATAACAAAATTAGTTACATCATTAAATATCTAATTTTGTTGAGCAATCTTCATTAAATGCTTGAAACAAAGTGAGTAAATAGGCCATGGATCTCAGGTTTCTTCAATGGATGGAAGCAAGTTTTGGTAGGACATCGAGCAAGAGGGATTCCAAGGGAGAAATACCCATGTGCTCGAATTTCATAACGGTGCCTCGAGATATGTGGATCACCAACTTCTTGGTGCTCCGAGTACTGAATGGAGTGTCAGATGGAGTGTTGGATGGGGTGTCGGATGGAGTGTTGTATGGAGTGTCAGATGGAGTATGGGAGTATTAGAGGGCCGGATCGAGGACCACGAACTACTCTCAATATGTTTACAATTTTGGTAAATGGCTCTCTTGGGACGTAATTGGGCATATTAGGCACAAAACCCATATGTTGGATTTTTATGATTCAACTTCCTCTTCACATAGATTAATATCTAAGTTCACCGCCTGGAACAATGTCGGATGAAGATCCAGATGAAGGTCTTGATCAGTGTAAATGTTAGATCAGTGTAAACATTCCATTGAAGATCAGTGTAAACATTCAATTGAAGATGAATTAATCATAAAACCATTGCAAAATGATGATTACACATACCTTGTGTGATTCCATGGAAAATTGTTGTATAAAGCTTGATAATACCTTTAAAATGGCTAAATGAGATCATAGAATATGTAATATTGCATGAAAAAAGGATTTGATCATCGCAATAAAATAGTCAAAGCATGAACCCAACAACGTGCATGGGGGAAGGGGGGAAGCACTGACATAAAGACGAGAAATGGAAGGAGGAGGGGATAAAGGAAAGAAGGAGGAACCCTTGGACCCAATCATGATGGATGATGACTAGATCAAGAGGATTGTGGTGGCAGCTGGAAAGACGCACAGTGGAGTATCATACCAATACAAGGTGAACACCAAGAAGAAATTCATAGTCACGAGGGAAGGCTTGGAAAATGATGAAGAAGAGGTAGAGGATCTTTAGGCTGTGGAGTAGATTGGGGAAACCTTTCATGCAACATATGAGAGGAAGACGAGAGGTCTAAGAGTGGGAAGATAAGGAAACAATCCTATCCATATTAATGTCATTGTAAAACCCATAAACCCATGTGCGACTAATACACCAAAGATAACACCACCATTTAGACAACTGAATTTCAGGAGAAGGAAGACAGCAGGAAGTACATATACACAAGGAACAACAAATGGAGGAGGTAGTTCGGGAAGCACTAGTCAAGTATCTACATTGTGTGGAGGTAGTAATTGATCATTTAGAATGGCAGGACATGATCCCACCATGAGGTTACCATAATTCAAAGGAGAAGCATTGGAGGACTAGAAAAAACATTTGTTTATATGTGAAAAGATTTGGGAAGAAAAATAGATCACAGATGAAGATACCAAACTTTCACAGCTAGAGATTACACTAAGGGATCACGCACTGGATTGCTATATGAGTTTAGCTACAAACAATCCATCGGGGACAACCAGAACAATTGCGGACATCAAGAAATTGTTGATAAATGAGTTTCATAAGCCAATTTCAGAGAATCAGTACATGAACAAGATGATATAAATTAGACATAAACTAGGAGAATTTGTATGGGAGATTGACCAGAGATTCAAGCAACTAAAAGGAAATTTGAAATATCTCGTGACCGATATGCAGCACAGGCACATGTTCATCTATTCACTACTACGACACTTAAAATACCCATTGCGACAACAAATATTTGAGACACATGCAGAGGCTCTACAGGCAACCCTACAACTGGAAGAAAACCAATATCAACAGATGGATCCATCCATCAAAGAGATGAAGGAGGATTTGAAGAACTTAACGTTTGAGCTAAACCAGAACAAAAGTAAGTACAAATGAGAAGTTGTTTGATGTACCACATGCGGGGCAGAAGGACACCACAAAAATGAATGTCCAACATTCGCACAGTACATGGTCGCAAGGATGCCAAATCAATTACCAATAGGAGGACTATGGTGTGAAATATATAAAAAAATAGGCCATGATCCATATCACTCCCCAATGATGTAGAAATACCAAACAGTCCCAAAGAGTTCATATTGCAACTTTTGCAAGTCAGTTGGACATGATGACAAAGATTGTAGAACTATGGATTTGATGCGAAGAGGACATCATATGCATATAGGATACAAGCACAAATCATGACTGGTAAATCTACACCATAGTTTAACCAAGTTACAGCCCCATACAACACTACGAAGCAGCAATACAATATTGTGCAACAGCCATATAATATCACACAACCATAATGCAACACAACGTAACCTCAACACAATACCGCATAGTACAATCAAGAACCTCTATATAACGTGTCGAGAGGAGATCGAGCTGGATACAGAGGTGGAGGATGAGAAAGAAGAGGTTTTGGAAGAGGTAGAGGACTAGTGGTATGTCACAACTGTCAACAAATAGGACACTATGGAAGGGAATGTCCACTTCCACCAAAGACTTGTATGTATTGTCACGCATCAGATCATGACATGGAAGAATTTCCTACATTGCTAAGGAAGATTCAAGAAAAAAGGAATCAGAACTACTAGAATGTTCAGAAGATTTCATCAGAAGCAAGGGATGAAGGACAAAACATTAACATAGTTACACGTGGAGGAGATAAAAAATGAAATGATGCAGCTCGAGAAGAGCCAGTACAACACCAATGGGTGAAGAAGAATGTTGAACCAAGGAGACAGTTTGATGCACAAAACGAGAAGGAAACATTTAAACAAGCTAGACAAAAATTCTTGAAGAAAGACACCATGTCAACTTCAACTGCACAGCAAAGCAAGGAAGAGCCAGAGTATGATATGCCTCCATCGTTGGATCATACCAAGGAAATGCAGCGCATGGGACAAGTAAGTGCAATCAAAAAAAAATTTCAATCCTGTCTAAAAGTATTGAACGATTCATTCTCTATCAAAATATTGCAAAATATATTAGAAAAATGTAGCATAGGGACAAAATGAAAACTAGAACAAAAAATAGTCAATCACCTACATACAAGGAGAAGAACAAGTAGGGAGTTAAGTCTAAATGCCAACATTGGAGATTTCAACATGGGAGATATCATACTAGATCTAGGATCTAGAGTCAATGTATTACCCAAGAAGACATGGCAATGTATGGGAGAGCCCACATTAGAATATTCACCTATTTAGCTAAAACTAGCAAACCAACACAAAGGTCTATCAATTGGTAGACTGAAAGGAGTAACAGTAGACTTGGATGGAGTGTGCACCAAAGAAGACTTTGAAGTCATTGAAATAGTGGACAACACAACACCATATCTATCATTTCTTGGCTTGGATTGGGCATTTGATAACCAATACATAATCAATTTAAAGGCATGAAAAATGAAATTTTAGTCAAGAGACTACAGGGTCATCGCGCAATTAGACCCATCAGACGGGGAAAGGTTTGTAGAACCTACTTGCTTGGACTTGGAGGAAATCATCTAGTTGTACAGAAAAATTGTGCGTTATGAAGTAACAATTGCAGATGGGATACTCAGTTGGTGGAGAATTACTTCATGTGCGATAGACTCATACACAGGTCTAGAAAATTGAAAATAGAGGCTACACAAAGTTTCCATAAGAAGATGCAAAAGAATAGACTACGCAGTAATATGGGTAGGTACGGAGATAAGGGAACCACCTAGTTTCCATGGAGTAAATGACCTAGAAGTATTCTTGGCATGGTATGAGGATGAAGTGTTAGACAATCAGAGACTTTTAGCACTCGATATAGAACTCAATGCCACAACTACAATATGGTGGAGCTCAAATAAAGAAACAATCAAGGATTGGTACCAATGCAAGCGGTTACTATAGATAAGTGTTGGCACAAAACATACAAGCAACCAACAACAGAAGTAAGATGGATAGGGGGCACTAGTTGAACACTTGGAGAAGTGCAGAGCACTGTGGAAAATGACACCTCCAGAGGAATGGCCTCATCATTTTGTACATACCTTAGAAAGAATACCAACAAACTGGTATACAAACCAGGAACTACATAGAGGAACTGCGAGTTGGACAGTATTGCAACATAATTTTACTGTCACTTTCTCATTCGAGCATGAGAACCCCAACATAAACGCAACACTTTAGAAGATAAGAGGGGTGATATTCATTAAAGAACCATAAGTCAAAATCATAACAGAAGAACAATAGAAGAAGAGATAGACACTGAAAGAAATCTTGTCATGCTACCATGTGCAGTAAGAAGCACCAGATGAAGATGATCAACGTGATATTCAAATCGAAGAGGAGGAAGGAGAAAGAAAATTGGAAAGCCCACCTCTGGAATCATAAGTAATTGTTGCACCAATCAAAGTGAATAAATTCAACATTGGGACAGTGGAGAACCCCAAAATGGGCAACATTGGAGACTATTGGGATGAGCAAACAATATAAAGCATAATAGAGTTACTAAGTGAGTACATCGATCTGTTCCCTACAACATTTATAGAAATGAAGGGCATAGCGGGGGATCTAGGAGAAATGAAGATATTGTTAGCATTGTCGTTTTTTAGTTAGAGTCCATGTGTCAAAACGTTTGAGGTCGGGTACCGAAAAGAAAAATGGGTCAAAGTCAGCAAGTGGTCGATTGGCCCTTGGACTCAAGAAGGGATATCATAACCAAAACATGTGTAAGGGGTAAAGGTATTTTCCCAAAGAGTCAAGTCCTGCCAGAAGAGAAGGTATTACATGCCTAAAATCGAGGCAAGTTGTTAAATAGAAGTCACTTTGGAGGACAAAGTGACCATCATCAGGTCATTATGAAGTCAAAGAGAATGAAAAATCATGGTGCTCATATCACCTATGCCCTACAACTATTATCATTTGTATTTAGCACACTCCAAAGTGTACCTGTCACATGGATTTACTGTGAAAATATTCAAGCTCACTCTAAAACCTCCAGTCACCATGAATTTAGTGTCCCCTCGCATGTTTCCATCTCTCACCCACCTGATTATAAATTTTGAAAGCTCTATATACATTATGTTCATCAATCAGGTTTACACGTCGCATGTAATTCTTCTCACAAGCCTAGGTCAATTTATATTATTGCCTTTGGTTTGTACAAATTCCACCGTGCATAGAACCAATACGCATTGTGCCATGACGACATCCTAGAGCATAAGGAAAGGTGCACGAAGTGGTCGGAATTTTTGGCCCAAGCCTCAAAGCTTGACGTTGTTCAACGAATATCCAAAGGTTAGGGTGTATTTAGAGTAGGTCCAGTGCATGACCTTTTGCATAATTATCCAACAATTCAACATGAAACTAGCGGAGTAGTTCGCACTTAGGTTCGAAGGGTCCCGCACAGTAATTGCAGGTGTCATTTTCCAAGTGATAGAGGAGACTATGTCACCCAGGTCAGAGATCCCTTCACATGGTGAAAGGTGGTTTAAATGGATTACTTTATACATGCAGTGTTATGAAGACTTCATCAAGCGAGATTGCTTAGGTGGGAAAGTCGAAACGGGCGTTCTAGGTATATATTTGCAGGGGCCCTTTCGAAAACTCATGGAGGTGATTAAGAAATATTTCACCTATGAAGGAATGTTTGACAAAATACATCCACACCATATTATATTGTTGATGCACTTTACAGGGAGGATACCGTTAAATCTATGCTTTTTATTACACCAAAGTCTATGAGAAATGGTGGACAATTCTCAAGCTAAAACAGATTTTCTGAAGAGAAAATATCATATGTATTTTTTATTAAATTTCTATTGATGGAGGATTTAAGGCCATTGGGAAATAATTGGAATTTGTTTCTACTTGTAGCAAGAATCCCCAAGGAACCAAAGGGATATTTCCCTCTACCTGTGGAAAGGGTAACATCACACCGCATGGAGGCTAAAGCAGGAAGGGTTGCGGAGGAAGGAAGGACGTTGGAAGGAAGGA
>JASDQU010815201.1:19619-36477 GCA_032191745.1 Picea mariana
CTGGATACAAGCATAAGGAGGCTAGAACACCCTATGTTCTCCGACTACAATCAGAAGGTGGATACAACCACCTATCCTTTCCCAATCCAACCTTCCTGAAATATAGGTGCCAAATGAAGAAACCATAGCCACACTATCTATGAGATATACCATTATAAGCATGTACCAACTTGTACCACTAACCTGTAGCCAACCTGTACCACTTCCCTGTAATCAACCTGTACCTGAGTTTGTACCAACCAAAAACCACATATATGTGACATGTCTATTCTACATCACGTGTATGTATGTTCCCTATCTATACTGAAACCCACGTATGTACACAATATATCTATTATTCATCCTCTGTATGCCTTCATAAAACTAGGATTTTCTCTCTTCTAAAACATTTTGACCCTCTGGAGCTTCTTTCACATGAACCTGCAACATGTCACTATGTTCAGACTGTAACTGTATCCTGTGCATAAATCCTCATACATATCCTTTACCCAAATTATCTATATCTCTCTCTAGTCATGTGCCATATAAGTGTGTGTAATCATGAACATGTATAATAACCCTCACATGAACAATATATTAAACCATTTTTTATATTCAACCTCTCAATACATGAACTAATTCTCAAATACAATCTCTCAACCATGTATCACAAGAACCCTTGACCATATGTCAATAAATAAAAGATGTGCCTCAACACTAACAAGGCATATCAATGATAAATATTGATTATACTTGCACTATATTTATGTAGATCTAACTTATACAGAAGGTCCCATGCAAAAAAATACAACTACTCATATAAATAAGACATATGTTTTGAACTAGTTGATAGATATGTTGTACCTGATCACTATAGGCCTTCCTAGGATCTTCCTCTCATAATCTAGAGACTTGGCATCTTCATCTTATCAAGTTTCTATGGATTTACCCGCATGTATGCACCATATTATACTACCATCCTACGTACGTACGCACCCTATTGTACTGTTATCCCGTGTATGTTCACACCCTATTATGTTGTTATCTTATGTATTCCTTAGAACATAGTGTTTTCCTAGTATTTTCTGTAATTCTAAAACTTTCCCCGTCAACCCTTCGTGCTACCTCAAACTTGCGCAACTTCAGATATATCAATGAGTACCTGTAATAAAACTTACACAGTAGTAGATATTAAATGTGCTCAATAAGTACTAATAGGAGATCCTTGCTCTCTTATTTATACTTCCATGTAGCTTCCTCAAGGGGTTACCTTCTGACCAACTTAATCCAATTTCCTTCTTTTAGGGCTAACCCACCTCTATCCCAATTTTATACAAATAGTAAATTATCCACTTCTAGTTGCAACTAATTTATTTTTAATTATTTTATTATTTCAACAACTTAAGCCATGATTAATTCCTAGTTTTACTCACTTGACTAGTCAACCTCTTCTAGGAGCTTCTGGAATAACTTTGAATTTTTTGAACTTTTAGATAACTTATGAGGGTTCTCCAACTTCACAAGGCCATAACTCTCTAACCGTGAGGAGCGCACTCTTTGACCAAGTCTATGATTCTATGAGTGCTATGAATTTCTTTGACATAGTAATGCGAACCAAATATCCATTCGTCAAAATGTGACACAAATATCTTGTCCTTGCAATGTCAAGAACATTGGTCCATCTTCATAATGTGGAAAACAAAACCATATTGTTGCAATGTGACAAACTTAACCTTATACAATAAACATACAATGTGACTAACATAACCATATTCTCGCAATGTGACAAACATGACTATAGTTTACCTTGGTTCACCATGACTATGGTTGATTGTGCTTTACCATGATTGAAAATGGTTAACCATTTTGTATAGTTGTTTTCCATAGAAGACCATGGCTGGCCATAACCATATTATCACAGTGTGATGAACATAGCCTTTTCATTGGAATCTGATGAACATATCCTCATCATGTTAATGTGACACAAATATAGTTTCCTCATAATGTCACAAACAATGTCATGTCGTCATAATGTGATGAACATACCCTTATCCTCGAAATAAATGTCATGTCATTTCAATGTGATGAACCTATGACATTTATGTTCATCACATAGACATACGACATACATAGAACATAGGAAATTTGTGTTCATCACATAGCCACTTATTACTTAAATGTCATGTCATGAAAATGTGATGAACATAGCCTCATTATTGCAATGTACCTTCCATCATCAATATTTGACAAACAATATCCTATCATCATAGTGTGATGAACATATCCTCATCATCACAATGTCCTTAGAAAAAATATAATTCATCATATACAAAGTTCAAGATGATTTTATATCAATGTGATGAACATAGCCTCATCGTTGCAATGTGATGTAAATATCATGTCATGATAAACAAACAATTTATTTTCATCATGATGTGATGAACATAGCCCTATTGTCACAATAAATTCCATGTTGTTATAATGTGATGAACATATGACATTTATGTTCATCACATAGACATACGAAATGCAGAGAACATAGAAAGTTTATGTTCATCACATAGACACAAGGATATGTTCATCACATAGCCACTTATTACTTAAATGTCATGTCATGAAAATTTGATGAACATAGCCTCATTATCACAATATACCTTTCGTTATCAGTATGTGACAAACAATATTCTATCATCACAGTGTGATGAACATATCCCCATCATCGCAATGTCCTTAGAAAAATATAATTCATCATATACAAAGTTCAAGATGATTTTCCATCAATGTGATGAACATAGCCTCATCATTGCAATGTGATGCGAATATCATGTCGTCATAAACAAACAATGTGATGAACATAGCCTCCACACTCTGCACAAAACAATTTCTCCACACTATAACCTTTTGTTCTGCACTTCCGCCACCCTCATTTTCACCTTGCCACCACCCTCACTTTTTACCTTGTGTCCATCTAATCACACCCCTTTAAGACTTAGCCACTTTTACTATTTTTTGAAAAAATCCTTCACTATGAGCGGTGTGGATTTTACAAACAGAGAGCACCAGTGCATATTATCACATAAAAAGAACCACTTTATTTAAAATGGAACTAATATTATTTTTTATATGGAAACCATCATAATTTAAATTTGTTCATGGGTCAGCGGTTGGCGGTTTGTAATTATTAATACTTATTCACTGGTGTATTCATTAATTTATAAAGTACCACATGAATACAACAGTTTGTTAAACATTTTCAATTTCTCTAATGCACTGTTATCATATACCGATACGTATACATATGTGTAAGGCACCAACATGTATACACATGTTTAACGCACAATTTGTTGATTTTTCATAAGAGATGATATTGTATGTGAATGAATGTCTTATTACAATGATGAGTGTTCTATAAATAAAGAACATATGGTGACCATGGTGACCATCCATGAAGAGATGCATCCCTTCAGTAATAAATATATTTATACTTTATATTATATTATACATATAATATAAATATACTTTATATTTATGCTTTATGCTTTATACTTTATTATATATATATTTATACTTTATATCATAAATATATTATTACAATAATAATATTATAATTAATAATATTTCTTAATAATTAATAATATCATTATCCGCTCCTCGAGATTCCACTCACAGGGCCTAGGGTTCTCAACGCTAGCTGCCATGGCCTCGAGATTGCCCCCCCGCAACCCCCTTAGCCACCTGACCTAGTAATGTTTCAGATGCTACTCTCATCGTATTTGAAATCTGTTAAGGGAGCACATACCTCCCATTTTGTCAAAAGATTAGAAGAAATCCCAAAGGTGGCGGTCCACTCCACCTCTTCGTGGCCCTTTGCTCTTCAATTGGCTGAAAATGGCTTAATAGGATAGTTTACAATACTATGGCCATATCCCAAAGATATGGCATTGTGGCTAGACCAGAACTGGAGGAAAAAAATTAAAGGATAACTCTTTACAACATTTTGTGGAAAGGGATTCTATGTTTTTTCTCTTTGAAAATAAAGAAGATCAGGATTTGATCTTCCGAAATGGCCCATATTTCATGGGGACTAGAGGGATGTATCTGAATAAGTGGACACCAGACTTCAGTCCAGAGAACAATATCCCCTCTGTTGTGCCATTTTGGGTTAGGCTTTCTTTCCTACCCCTACACTGCTAGAACGATGAAACAATAAAAAACATAGGTAACGCCTTGGGTAGGTTCATTAATCGAGCTGAACCACGTGGTGGCCTACAATATTGTGCAAGGTTATGTGTCAAAGTGGATTTGGAAAAAGCGATTACAGAAGAAATAAAACTCATCTTATATGGTTGGACTTACATCCAAATGGTGGACTACGAACATCTCTCATTCAAATGAAAATACTGTCATGAATATGGTCACTTTGCCAAAAACTGCCTCAAGGCGTCCAAAGAGCATCCAAAAAACAAGGCATCTGAACAATGGCAACAAGTAAAATGCAAATAAACGATGAGTATACCAAGGAACCCGCAACCATAATGTAAGAGCAACTCCGAACCCCCATCGCAAAGTAAAGGGAAAGCTACAATGCATATCAAAGATGAAGCTGAAAGAAGCAAGAACAAATTTGAATCACTGGAAACCCTGGATCCAGATCTCATCAGCTCCAAGGAAAACACAGAAGAAAACAATCAAGACCCGGACGTGGTCATTGAGATCTAGGAAGAAGATCCATACCCCTAGCTCCCAGTCACCCATAAAGAACAGGAAGAAGACAACCAAGAAGAATCTAGAGAAGAAATGGAAGTAGAAATTCCAAAGACTGTTCCAACCATGAAAGAAGGAAGAAAAGCAAATAAAGCCAGAAGAGAGAAAGTGAACACTCAGGACAAAGACCTTGGAACCCAAGCAACACTGGAAGAAATCCTCAAAAAAGAGGAGAAAAATGGGAATGCCTATCCAACCAAGGGGCACCCTCATCCCTCGAAACGAGGGGCCACAAAGAACAATAGTAATTAATGAAGGTAGTCTTCTGGAATTACACGAGGCTGGGCCAAATGGAAAAAAAAGAAGCAATGAGAAAGCTAATTAGAATAGAAAATCTCCAAATCTTATTAATTTAGGAGAGGAAATTCCAGGGAGAAGAGGCCCTAAGAGAAATAAAATAAATCTGGAATCCTAGCAGTGGAGCGGCGATAAGCGCAAGAGGTGTCTCAGGTGGGATCTACACAGTTTGAAACACTCAAATATTCAAGGAGGAAAAAAGAGTGGATTCAAGGCACTAGATGTCAGTAAAGATAAAGCACCTCCAAACAGGTATTATCTATCCTATATGCAATGTTTACATGGCAAACAACTTTAGGGAAAAGAAAGATTGTTGGGAAACACTAATGAAACTAAAGGATGTGGATGCTCAAGAAAACTGCATAATAGTTGGAGATTTCAATACCACCCTGCATCAAGGGGAGAAAAATGGGGGTTCCATTGTAAGAGATTAGTTTAGAGAAAATATGGAGGATCTGGTCTCGGATATCGACCTTTTTGATGTCAAACCCTCCAAAGGAAAATACACTTGGAATAACAAAAGCATAGGGGTGGGACACATAGCCACTAGATTGGACTGCTTCCTTATCCACAACACCCTCCTCTACCTCCCGCTTTTCATCACATCCCAAATTATCCCTTGGGGAATCTCATACCATCGCCCCATAGCTCTCACCTTAGCAAAGACTGAAAACCTCATACCCATCCCCTTCAAATTCAATCCCCTCTAGATAGACTCACTGGACATTCTCCCCTTAATATCCTCAGCTTGGTCCGCTTGGGTGAACGGAACCCCAGTGTTTATCTGGGAGAAAAAATTAAAAAAAACAAAACAAGCCTTAAAGGATTGGGGAAAAATTTCCTTCCTCGGCACAAAGGAAGAAGTACAATGACACAAACAAAAATTAGAATAGATCAATATGGATATTAAGGCCAAGGAAGTACAACCTGAACATCTAGATCAGGAAAAAATACACTTCTAGAATTACTTAAAGGCACTTCACAACAAAAAAAGGGAATGGAGACTAAAGTCCAGAGCCCTATGGCTCCAAGTTGGAGACAAAAACACCTCCTTCTTTCATAAACATACCAAAGCAAGACAACACAGAAACTCAATAGACGAAATTAAAGAAGCCTCAGGGGAGATAACTAACTCTTTCGATGAGATAAAAAACGAGGCCTCCTCTCATTTCAAAACCCTCTACACTCAATATGGAGAAGATAATAAATCTCAAAGACTAAAGTTTATGGATTCGATCCCCCAAATCATAACAGATCAGGACAATCAAGATCTATTAAAGAAATTCACAGAAGAGGAAGCCAGAGAAGTAGTTTTCCACTTTGACCCAGATAAAGCTCTCAGGCCTGACGAGTTTACTCTCCACTTCTACAGACATTGTTGGGGAATTATCAAAAAGGACCTACTTCGCATGATTAGATGTCCATGCTAAATAAAATATAGGAGGATCCACTAACTCCTCCTTCTTGGTGCTATTCACCAAAGCCAAAAATACAATCACTTTTGACCTCTTTCACCCCATCTCCCTTTGTAATGCCTCCTATAAAACACTTACCAAAATTATTGCATCCAAGTTGAAGCACCTCCTTCCAAGAATTATCCTCCACAATCAAGGGGGATTCATAGCTGAAAGACAAATCTGGGACAACATAATCTTGGTCCAGGAAGCAATTCACACCAATGTAATGAACAAAGAAAAAGGAATGATCATTAAAATCAACACGGAAAACGCCTTCGATAGAGTAAACCATGAATTTATCTATGAAGTGCTTAGCAAACTTGGATTCCAAAGATCCTTTATATCNGATCTCATCCACTCTTATCTGAAGTGCTTAGCAAACTTGGATTCCAAAGATCCTTTATATCCTGTATCAAAGCTTGTATTTTGACCCCGTGGATATCTCCTTTGATCAATGGTCACCCAACAACGTTCTTCCAAGCCACAAGAGGTCTCAGAGAAGGCCTCCCTCTTTCCCCAATGTTGTACATAATATTGGCATAAACTTTAAATAGAAGACTGAACCAAGAAAGGACCACTATAAATATCTCAAGAGTAAAAGTTGTGAGGGGTGTCAGAAGGATAAACAACTCTCAATTCATTGACGACACCCTTCTCCTTGGTGGAGCCTACCAAATAATGGCCCAAAGATTTAAACTTGTCGTGGAGCAATATGAGCAAGCCTCTCACAGACTCATTAACAAAAATAAGAGCCATATATATGCATGAATTGTAAAATAGGGAAAAATGGCAAGAATTTCTCATATCCTCCAATTCCCCTTCACTATGGATTGTAAATACTTCAAATACATAGGCACGCCAATAAGAATCAAAGCCCTACCTGGGGAGGCTTGGCAGGGAATCTTCCAAAAGCTAAAGGATCAATTTGAAATCTGGGGAGCCACTTGGTTAAACCCAACTGGAAGGGTGGTCCTAATAAAATCAGTACTCTCATCCTTCCCAATCTTCCAATTTTCAGCCCTCCATGCCCCAGCTGGAGTCAAAAAAGAATTGGCCAAAATCACCAGAAAAATCTTATGGCAAGGGGGAAAAGATAATGAAAAAAAATTCCATATGGTAAATTGGGCTACAACTTGCGCCCCAAAATAAAATGGGGGGATGGGAATAAGAGATCTTGAAAAGCTAAATCTATCTTTAGGAGCAAAGGTAATCTGGAGAATCATCACGGGTGGCAAGGAAGGGTGGAATAAAGTGCTCTGGATCAAATAAATGACCACAAACAGAAAAAGGTGTGTGGAAGAAATAAATCTTGGGAAAGTAGGTTCGCTTATCTGGAAGCTAATCTGGGCGTCCATCCCTCTAATACAAACCCACCTGAATTGGGACCTAGGCAATGAGAAAAATATCAAGATCTGGGAGGACAATTACTCAGATAGTGGAATTCTATCAAAAATGCCCTCTTTGAATTAATTCAAACATTGGTTATCCTCAGAAGGAAGAGACACCCTTTATGACATATCAAATTGGCACCCAAATGAAAATTGGGAAAGATGGAATCTGGGGGAAGTTCCTCCCTTATTGACAAAAGATGCCAATCAATTCCTCCAAAAAAATTCAGGATCCACTGCAGTCCATCTAAGCAAAAAGGATAACAAAAGATGGGGGAAAGAGGGGTATACAATAAAATCGGGATACAAGCAGCTCCTAGAAGACAGTGGTATCCCCCCGAAATCGACCATCTGGAAAGATATCTGGAACTCAAACGGCCCCTCAAAATCAACATCTTTTGTTGGCAACTAGCCCGCAAAAAACTCCTAATAGGGGAAAATTTAAACAAAAGAGGCTTCATGTGCCCGTTCAGGTGCGCATTATGTAACAATATCCTGGAAAGATTGGACCATATGTTCCTACATTACAACTTCACTAGGAAGGTGATGAATAGTGTGTACAAGCAATTATCCCCTCACTTTTCCAAGCCTACAAACACCAGAAGCCTGATAAGAAAATGGGCGAAATAGTATAAAGGTTCGCTCCAGGGAAAACAAAATTTTAGTAGAGCCTGGAAGGCATCCATCAGATTTGTTTGTTGGCAGATCTGGGTGTCAAGAAACAAAATAATCTTCAAAGGAAAGAGCATCTCCCCCCAGGTAGTAGCGATAAACACCATCGGTTAGCTTAGTGAATTCTTTTCAAGAAAAAATAAATTCACCATGGCAGGGGCCTTGATGAAAACTGATGAAGAAGCTTGGATAAATAAACTCAACCTAAAATATCTCTCTTCTTATTGTATGATTAAAAACATTTCATGCTAGCTGCTTCAGTAAACTCCTCAAGATTTTACAACCTGGTTCAACTCACAAAAACATCATGTCCTAAGCTTTGATGGTGCTTCTAAAGGGAACCTAGGGGAGGTAGGCATGGGAGGGATTATCTTTATCCCTAGAGGTAAAAGTATGATTAATTATTCTTGGAATCTATGCATCACCACAAATAATGCAGCTAAGGCCTATGCTCTCCTGAAAGGGACCCAAATTGCGAGGGATCGTCAAATTAAAAAGTTAAACATAATAGGGGACTCCAAAAAAATCATCAGGTATTTTGTTGAGAGCACCAATTCAAAAACTTCTTCACTCAAAAGAACCATTGAAAGGATCAGGGACACTATTAAAGGTGTGAACACCTATTTCTACCACATCCGTCATGCCAACAATTGGAAAGTCGACAATCAGGAAGACAAAGCATTAGGAAAAGGTAAAGGGAACTTGTAAATCAAAGGAAGGACCACTTTTCTCATCCCCCCTTAATCCCTAATGATCCAGCTCACACAATATGTACACCCGCCCAGTAGACACATGCACAATGTTCTCCAGTGTAGCAGCCTATATGGACAAACTCTCGAATTTCCTAGGAGGCCAAGGTACGATGTTAAATCCATAAATGGATTTTATAGGACGTTGATTCAAACAAAAAAGGAACTCACACACAACAATAGGCTAGTCCCCTATGGGACCCTGCAAGTGAGATCTACAGCATAGTGTTATTTCTGCCACCCACCCCCCCCATATCCTCTCATTAATTCCACTCATGAAAATGATCAGGGATAAGACAGAGGTGAGAATTCAGATCATATGGAACAAAAAATTGCATCATTTCAAGCTCCACAATAGTCACCTTACATGAATAAGGAAGGACGTAGCATGGGAACTCTAGGGTAATCAGAACTTGATCCATTATATAGAAACCAATAGGAGGGAAAGCGTTGCATTCAATTTAGTAAGCTATAGGAAGAGTTTGGTTTCTCCAAGACAGGGAGTAATTCATAGAATCAAGTTGACAGGTATAGACAAAGGGAAGGACACAATCCAAGACAGTGGAAATATCAGAGGAAGGAAAAAAGATAGTAACAGGGAAAGCCAATGAACACGATCCACTCAAAAGATCATGAGAAGGAAGCATTTAAAGTCGAGTCACCCAAATTAGCCTATGATTACAATCTAGATCATAGCTCAAAAACTCTCTCAATTTCAAGGCAGAAGAAGGAATTGCGTTGGAGAAGAGAACGATAAAATCCTCAACCAACCATCATTATCCAGAGCTACAGTCAACATGGACCAACACAGAACCCAGGAAGATCGAGAGGAGGAAATGGTAGGTGATAACTTCCTCGCCACCTAGCATCTGGACATGTTCTTAGACTCTCATAGAGCCATCTTAAATTTCACCCTAGAAACTCTCTCAAATCACTGAGCCTTGATCAGTTAACTCCAGGATGAGGTGGACTTCCTGAGAATCCAAGGGGAAAGGCTTGAGGAAGACAAGGGAATCATAGATCAGGAAGTGGAAGGGAAAATAAACAGTGAAGAAGGTGAGAAAAGAGAAACCTCGACCCTCCTAGACTTGAATTTTTCTGTGGAGTTTCCCATTGAACAAATCCCAACGTCAACTTCAGAGGAAAAGAAGAAGTAAGCAATGATTTCAGTCAAACTTTTTGTAAAATTGGCAATGCCAAATCGCAGTCTGCAAGCAATAGCTAGACTTGCAAGTCTTAAAAAATAAGCAGTTGATGTTTTTGGGGAACAAGGTCATGTAGAAATATCTTAGTAGCTTAGATATTGGGTCATAGACTCAGAACTCCCCCATTTTTTTGTACACTAGCGACTTGGGTGGCACCTTTTATATATAAATCATATTTTTGTTTTTGAAAAAAAAAAATCAATAATCTCATTATTAATTATCAATCTAGTAGAATTTCTTTCTGATGTTGCCCAAACATCAACACTCCCTCTTAGAGAGAGATACATTTTGCATTATGCAAGATTACCTCTGAAGATTACCTTTGAAGATTACCTGTGGGTAGCTCTCAAATAACTTCAACATGTCACCATGACATCAATTACCTCACAATGCATATGTACTTCATCATGTTCACCCTTGTGACTTCACAGCCAATGCATCCAAGGCATGTGGGTAGTTCTCAAATAACTACACATGTCCCTAGGACATCCACTACCTTACAATGCATCTCTGCCTCATCACATGCACCCTTGTGACTTCACAACATGCATCCAGGGCTGGTGGGTAGCTCTCCAATAGCTACAACATGTCATCATGAGACTATCCAATTTCCCACAGAAAACTTGGATATCTTATGCATGGCATCCAATACCCTACAATAACATATGTACCTTGTCTCTTCAACATGGATGATTTTAGGGGTTAAATTTTGCTCATGGGCTAATTTTCTATGGTTTTTTCAAAAATGAGATTCACTATTTTAAAAATGATTCGCTCAAATTCTATAGGATAAAATTATTTTACCTTAAAAATCGCTAAAATTTTATAAAAAAATTATAAAACCCTTAGAAATTTGAATATTTTTACAAAAATACCGCCAAACATTTATATTTGGCATATGAAGGATTAGTAAGATTTTCCAAGGTTTCTACATTGTAAAATAAATTTCCATCCTTAAAATCATCCCTGCTCTTCAACATGCATCTAGGGTCAATGGGTATCTCTCTAATTTCTACAACATGTCATCATGACATCCATTACCCTGTGATAACATCTAAATCCATCACTCCCTATGAAGAGGGACTACACCTATCTTGTCCCCGAAGGACTCAAAATTCATCCTTGACAATGGATTTGTCATCACATCCGCAACCTTCTCATTGGTAGCCACATATTGAAGCCTCACTGCTCCCTTCTGCACCATATTGGAGCATCATTTATCCCTTATGTACCAATTTTCTAGCAACCAAGTGTCACTTCCATGAGACATAGACTCAAAGTATGATACCACATGAGCTCATATCCATTGACTATTGAACATGTGAATCTATACATCCTTGGATATCCATAGTGCAACATGACTTCACCCCATGCAACCAAGGTCTGTGGGTGGGTCTTAATAGCTACAACATTTCCTTAGGACATCCACTCCCTATGATGCATCAGTACTTGATCATGTGCACTCCTATATCAGTGCCAACCCTCGGATATCCATATTGCAACATGACTTCAATCCATCAAACCAAGGTATGTGGGTAGATCTCAATAGATACAACATGTCCCCAAGACGTCCACTTCCTGCGATGCATCGATACCTAATCATGTGCACTCCTATCTTAGATCCAACCCTTTTTCATGCTAGATGAGAACACTAAGTGCCAACCCTTTTTCATGTTGGATGAGTTCCACATGTCTCAGTGTGAACATGACTTCACCCCATGCAACCAAGGTCTGTGGGTAGCTCTCAATAGCTACAAAATGTCCCCACAACATCCACTCCCTACGATGCATCAATACTTGATAATGTGAACTCCTGTCTTAGTGCCAACCCTTTTTCACGCTGGATGAGAACACTCCCTATGAAGAGGGTCCACGCCAAGCTTGTCCCTGATGTATTGAAACTTCATCCTTGACAGCGGCTTGGTAAACAAGTCTACAACTTGATCCTCTGTAGTCATGAAACTGGAGCCTCATTTCTCCCTTCTACACTATATCCATGATATAGTAATATCTAATCTCGATATGATTCGACTTGTCATGGACCACATGGTTCTTTGAAAACTTCATGCAACTCTAGTTGTCACACCAAATGTAGTTCAACTCCAGTATGAGACCAAATAACCGAGAAAAAAGTTCTCAAATCCATAATGCTATTGCACATGATGCCAAATACTCAACTTCAATCATACTAAGCACCACACATGACTACTTCCTACATCTGGTGGAGCCTCCTTCTCCTTACTGTAGTACCTAGATCCCTCTAGAACTAATTGTTTGGCTCCCTCTCGAGCATTGAATATCAATTAAATATTCAACCTGCTGACTTCATCACATATCCTCTAGAACAAGTCTCGTCATCCTCTTCTTGTAGGTCTTACCTACAAGCCAAATTCAATCCAATAGTCATCAATTTCGGAAGACACACTACTTTGCGCCTTGTTGGACATGCTTCCACATACTCTACATTAGTTGTACTGAGTGCTAATCACAACTACTTCATGCTACTCCATGAAACCATACTAGACCCTAGACTAAAGAAATACATCAAAGTACTCTTTCAATCAGGAACATTGTTGTCCCAATCTGAATCCAAATATCCATATAACCCAAACTCATAGTCTGTCACATACTATCTTCCTCTATAAATTAACATCCATAGTCTCTGAAGTCATGTCCTGCAACAACTTCATATTTGGAACCAAATATGTAGCCATTGCCTTGTGTTATTGGATAAATCCGTAGGTGCGGACACTAACCGATCTCCCTAGATCCACCTGGATCTAGAACAAAGTAAGACAGAACATGACTATTTCCCTAGATTTTGACCATTGAATTAAATAGGAGGCAAGAACAAATAACATACCTAGATAGCATCAACCAATAATTCAATAACGACGCTATACTCTGCAATCTTGTTGGTCACACAGCCGAGGCACACACCTCGTAAAGATACAAGTTCGTTTGTTGGGGCATAGATTGCCCATGCAACGGAAGCAAGGTTCCGAGTACTAGGGATAGCACCATCAACGAAGCCAATATAGGGTAGCGAAGACTCCGACATCATGAAATCAAACACAACATCACATAATATAAAGTAAATCGGTAGAAGTCGTCTGTATATATAACGATCAAAAGAGTTTTTTACAAAAAGTTTGTTCGAAGACCAAAATGTCAAAATTTTAAGCTCATAGCTTCTACAAAGTGACGTCATGGATGACATTCACGGTAACACACAACTACCCTAGAGACCCTATGGAGCAGTCGACTCATAGATGCTGATACCCCTATAGTATGATGCTGATCGCGTCGTGGAACCTCTTCCAAAGTCATGTCTGGAATGTCTGCAGTCAGGCCCTATAGATTCTATTCCACCACTTGATAATCCTCAGCATACTGTGGTGATGCCGCTACCTCTCCTCGTTGCTGGATGTGAGAAGTGTCGAGAGGTCTGTAAGGTCCAACATCTGTGTTATCAACAAACGATTTTGTTTTAGTCTTTGGACGAACATATAAAACAAAAACATTTGAATATGATAAAAAATTCAAAAACATTTAAAAAGAGAAAATGTGTGTACTTCTTACCAAGGTCCCCCCACTGAGCATCCTCTAGTAATACCAAATCCGGATCTCCTCGAAAATCCATCCCAGCATAAGCGTAGTCATCAACCATCAACATCTATGGTTGAATCCAGTCAAAGAAAGTATCATCATATCTGATGATTGATCCTGCTACGTGCCGGGCCATGAGCTGACACCATCTCAGCATCCGTGGATCCCTGGGAGACGATAAATTTCACTCCTCCTGTAGCCTTAGTAATGGGACCTGCTCAAGGAAGAAGGATACCAGCAAAGATCCGTACCCGAATTGCTTCAGGTCACCCCACCTACATTTGGTTAATTGCTTTTTTATACTGCGCAGCACAACATCTGCCCAGTTGAACACTCGAGGCTCAGTACACTCAATAGCATACTAGAAGTAACTCTATAACGCCATGTGAGGAGCAGAACTCCCAGCCATCCAAGCTATAGTAAAAATGATAGTACGTAGGGTAGGGTCTCGTACCCCCCAGATCGCTACTTTTCCTTTCTTTCTTTCAGCCTCGGGAACGCAGTGTAAATTGTAGTACTCACTCATCTTTAGCCCACCACCTATACTACTTGTCAGGCTCACATAGTACCCTCGCCATGACAAACCAGTCAAAAAGTAAATTTCCTCAATGTCTAAGGACAGTGTGTGGACCCCCACATGAAACGCCTGCTAATCAGGGTCCCACAAACACACTAGGTACTCTAATAGTATGACTTGGGCCCTCATGCCTGGGATGAGAAAGTACTTCAAGAGCCTACAGTCTCTCAAAGAAGCTATGGTAGGTGGATGGTTTTCGGCCATTGCATTGTCCTCTTCATGTTCCCTTTCGCGCCACTCAAGCACCATGTTGATAGCCAATTATCTGCAAAAGGAACACAATAAGAGGATTAATAACTTTTTCATGCTTTGGATTTTTTTCATTGGGTAAAAATTTTAAAAAAATTTGGGCTTTGAGGTTCTCGCAGGTGCCCTGTGTGCATAGTGTGAAAAACTCGCAGGTGGCCTTAGGCTCACCTGCAAGAACGCCTCATTCTCGCAGGCCCCGTATAGCCTACCTGCGAGAATGGCAACGCGCATGTAGGGCTTGGAAAATCAAAATAAAACTGAAAATTTAACCAATGAAATTACAAAATTAAACCATGAAAGTGTTAAGGATGAAGAGCCTACCTAACTGTCGCAGACGACTCGCTGAATGGTCTCTCGTAGATCCCGCAATCTGACGCCGAACTTGGAGGGTAAAAGAGGGGTTTTAAGAGCTCAATAGTGGAAATGTAAAAATGGTGTGGTAAAAAGAGTATTTACTCCTTTTATTTACTTTTACTATATCATTTTGGTTTTTTATGATTATTTATCGATTAAACCATAATCCCTAATGTCATTTTGAGTGTGACTCTTGCAGGCGTGATGACTTTGATAATCAAATACAGGGATACAGACATGTTTTTCTTTGTTATCGCATGTTTTTTATTGTTTTTTATGGTTTTTTATATAAAAACCTCGAGCATGGTCTTTGTCCGTTCTTGTGCTCATAAATACATGAGAACACGATCGAGCGTACTTTTATCACTTTTTCGGGCTCAACAAGGTTATACAAAAAATGAACCCCCCTGGAGTCCTCTTTAAGCTCTTTTCAGACTCTCTAAATATGAAAAGATTGTCGAACGACCTTGCTATTTTCACACTCGATAAAGTATTTGAAGTAAGCATCTGGTGAGCGATAATTTATCTCTTTTTCGGTCTCATCAAGACTATTTTACGAAAAAGGAACTGACAGAATTTTCTTTTAAGTGTTTTTCCAGACTCTATAATCATGAAAAACCTTCGAGTTTTCTATCTCTGGACTCATTAAACAAACATTGTCAGACCTGTGATGGGACCGAACCACTCCTTCTTAGGGTTCGTTAAACATACTCCGAGGGACTCATCCAAAGGATGAGCTTACATCAACAAGTATATGTTATCCTCCTCAAGCTTGCGTAAAAATAAAGAGGTACTCGCCAGAAATGGTGGGGGAAAATTTGGGAAAGGGATATGTTTTCATCTTCGTATTGATTGGCAGTAAGTGTCGCTCTTGAACATGACACCCCCTATTCATCATTTGAAGCCGATTTGGGAAATCCATTTGTCTCTCATTCGATTTATTACAAGGTCATTCCTTGTGTCGTCTTTGAGTCAATGCTGCCAAATCATTGGTCGTGTCGTTCATATGTTCAAGAGAAGTCCATCTGAAACCTACATTGAGTCGGCCATCTACAGTTATCAATTCTCTCCGTGTCGGCCTTCTCTGTGTCCAGTCCAATTCACATCATACTCTGTTTCACCTTCAAAATCTATTACTCATTTCGTGTCATTGATGGGGGATACATCAAGGCCCTCCTGTGACGAGTTTTGTTCCGTCGATTTCAACTCATTATTCAGAATCAAGACTTAGAAATTATTTGGTACCTTGGAGCTTGCATGCCTCAATGGCAGGTTTCCTCGCTTTTGACAGTGGGTTTACATCATTGACCCCTGATCAAAAGATTCTATCTGATGTTCGACTTTAACTCATTCATTCACATTCGATGGATTGTACTACAGTACCTTGGGAGTCATTGACATCAATGGTGATTTCCCTTGCACTTGTTAACGGTTTCATCTATAACCGGTAATCAAGTGGTTTCTACCATATTAGACTTCAACACATGTAATCACATGGTTAGATTCGTACTTTGGGCGACAATATTGAAGACCCTGGATATCATCTCTTTGGTCCAGG
>JASDQU010815205.1:0-36453 GCA_032191745.1 Picea mariana
TATGAAAACCTTACATATATCTTAGGTATTGCCTCACTTCCAGCAAGCCTGTTCAGTACCCCGGTGAAGTTATCTGGCCCTTTTTATTGAATTTCCTTTCACCACTTTGAATCGTAATTATGCATTTAAATGCTGAGACAAGGGCAATCATTTATGAATTTCCTTTCATTGTCTTCTTGGACTAGATGGGGGAAATCAAATATGAATTTCCTTTCACCATCTGTCTTATATTTTACTTTTTAAAACACGAAGTGGGGGCAATCGGTTTGTATAAGGCATATCAGGGATGATATTTGTGTAATATTCGCAGTGGAGGTCTGTCAACTTGCTTTGATTACTCAGCACCAACCTTCTCTTAACTTTCAAAACACCTCATCCCGCAGGGAAAATGGGAAAAATTACTTCCAAGGGCCTTCCTTTGAGCAAGCCTCAATCCTTTAAAGACTATTAAAAAACCTAGAAGAGTCAGGATCAACCTATGCATAACTTTTTTTAGTGGGAGACTGAGGAGTTTATGAGGACTGGCTTACTTTCCAAGGTCTATTTTCCAGCTTCCAAAGATAAAACGTAACCTCTTCTTCCCCTGTAGGAAACCCGGAAAGGTGCTTGGATTTTTAAGAAGGTAAATCCAAGGACAGAAAAAGGGCGATGAAGAAAGGTCTGGAATTTCGAAAAACAGAGGTCATGGATTAAACCTGACTCTTGGAACCTTTTGTCTGAGATGATTTACTCTTTCTACTTATTTTAATTACCTCTTATCTTTATCTAGGTGAAACTCTTAGGACCCAGAGTAAGAACTCGTTCTTTTAATGCCATATCATACTTATGAGACCGTCACGACACTTTAGAGACCTTCATTTGAAATACAGACCTCTCTGGAATTCATACCTTTGCCTTACCACTTCGTTCTCTTCTAAAATAAAAAAAAATCTTTTCTATCACCTGTTTTCGGCGAATTTGTTCTCCGATATATGATCGTCTATTTATTCCTTTCCCTTGTTTGGGCTGCAAGCTGGGATCCTGTAAGGGAACAACACGAAGAGTATCAGGGCTTTAAAATAACTAAATGCGTTGAAAATTTCCTATCCCTACTTCTAGAAAAACACTAACCTATTTTATTTGTGATGAAGGTAGACTTTCCAAAGAAAAATTCTGAAATAAAAAGAAAACACAAACCGGTATATACAGTGGAAATTTTGGAAACCATTTATTACATATAGTGCTTTAAATAACGCCCGTTGACAGGGGCATTGAGGATTTTACTATCCAAAATCTCAAATAGAAACAATTTTTTTCCTTCAGGAGCTGTGACTTTGAATGTTCCATACCAGATATGATCAAATTTACCATGTTTTGACAAGTCCTACTTCCTAGAAACCCATTTCAAAACCAAATCACCGGGGAGAAATTCTCTATCCTTGGCCTTACGATCGAATAACATTTTCATGTTGTCCTGGTATTTCTGCAGCCTTTCATCCACTTCGGCCCTGTGTTGTTGGACTTCAAGCAGCTAGTTTATTCTTCTTATGACATGATTTGGTTCTTCTTTCTCATCTTGCCAAAGTTTCATTACACGAAGTGCTAGATATATAGGTAATACTACGTCGGTCCTGTATACCATTTGGAAAGGAGAAGTGTTGATAGAATTTTTTGTACCTATCAGATTCGCCCACAAAGCGTACTTTAAATGCACATGCCAAGATTTTTTGTTTTCACTCAACACTTTCTTAATTATAGTGATTAGACTCTTGTTTGAAGACTCGGCTAGCCCATTTCCTTGGGGGTAATATGATGTGGAATGACCGAGCATGACATTATACTTTTGGCAAAAGCTGACCATAGCCATAGATTTAAATGTTTGGGTGTTTTCTGTGACTATCTTTCGGGGGCAGCCTAATCTAGACAAAATATTTTCTTCTAGGAAATCCATTACCACTGAATCCGTTGCCTTTCTAGTTGGAATAGCCTCCACCCATTTGGTAAAGTAATCTGTAGCAGTCAGGATCCATTTATGTTGAGTGCTGGAATGAGGCTTAATTTCGCCTATAAAATCTAGTCCCCATTGTTGAAAAGGGGCTTCCATTTTGACCGGAACCAACGGTAGCGCTGGGAGTTTGTGCTTGCCTGCAAACAATTGGCAAGGGTGGTAGGCTCTGACTTTGGTGTTGATGTCTGAGAAAAGTTTGGGCCAATAATATCCTACCCTCAAGATCTTATAAGTCGTTTCCCTCCAAGCATGATGTCCTCCGCACACTCCTTCGTGAAATTCGTTTACGACCTTGTCTATTTCTCATTTAACTAAACAAACCAACAGGAAGCCTAGTGGGTCTTTCCAATACAATTAGCTTTCGGATATACAGTACTTCATCTCATGCAGCTTCAACGTCCTAGCTTTATATGTGGATAGGTTGCTCGGGCATTTCAAGGTCAGCAGGTAGGACACTATGTCTTTATACCAATCTGATGAGGCAAACTTCTCTTTGATTCTGATTGTAGTTATTTGTTCATCGAGCTTGTTCATGTCCACACACTCTTCACATCCCTGTAGGCCATTTATTTCGAGGGCTCTGAAATTTGATTCAGCTAAGAGTTTAGCCAAACCTTGTCCTTTTACTAGTCTCATCAGTTTTATCTCCAGATCAAATTCTTGAATTTTAGCAAGCCACCATCCCCTTTTCCCATCACTGTCGGACTGAACCAAAATGTCTTTTACGAAACTGGTGGGTACGTACGCAATTACCTTATAATGTAGCACGTAGGTTCTAAAAACTTTTAACGCCTTCACCATAGAATATGCTTGCTTTTCCATTATATCGTATCTGAGTTCAGCATCTCTAAGACTTTTGCTAAAAAATGCTATTGGTTGCTCGAAACCTTCTTCATTTTTCTGGAGGAGTACCACGGCAAGTGTGTGTTCAGAGTCGAACGAGAAAATCAGAAAATCTTTTAGATAATCAGGGCTTGCCAGTACGGGTGCCTCGCTTATAACCTTCTTGATGTGTGCAAACGATGATTTGGCTTCTGTTATCCATTTCACTTCATTGTTCTTCTTTAGCATATTTGTGATCAACTTCACCATTTCAGCAAAGTTTGGGATAAATCTCCTCAAAAAAATTATTTTTCCTAAGAATGACTAAATCTCTTTTACATTCCTAGGGATATTTATGGTGTCTATAGCTTCAACCCTCTTAGGATCAATTTTAATTCCATCTTGAGACACAATATGGCCCAAGAGTTTACCTTCTTGCATAGCAAAGTAAGACTTTTTTGGGTTTAAAGACAAACCAAACCTACGGCATTTTTCAAACGTCTACTTGAGATGTATCAGATGATCTTCATCAGATTTAGAAAAAATGGTTAGATCATCAAGATAGATAACCACAAATTTGTCCCTTTCGCCGATGAAAGTGATATCCATAGCACGTTGGAAAGTAGCACCTGCATTCATTAAACCAAAAGGCATCTTGTCATACATAAATGTACCCCAAGGGGTGGTGAAGGCTATTTTTTCTTTATCGTGCTCGTTGAGAGCAATTTGGTTGTACCCAGAAAACTCGTCGATCATCGACATCCTATTTTCCCCAACTACTTTTTCTAAAATGTGATCCATTTTGGGTAGAGGGTAATTTTCTTTGAGGGAGGACTTATTTAGATTTCTAAAATCAACACACAGTCTGATCTCCCCACTTTTCTTTCTAACCGGGACCAGGTTTGCTACCCAGTCGGAGTATCTCAGTGGTACGATTATTTTTGCGTTCAGGAGTTTTTTGACTTCTCTTTCGACCACAGGCAATAAAATAGGATTGATTTGTCTGAGTTTTTGTCTAAAAGGTTTGACACTAAGATTTAGGGGTATCTTTTGTTCAATCATAGTGCTGTCATAGGTTCTCAACTCTTCGTATGACCAAGAAAAAACGTCTTTATGCCGCCCAAGTAAGTCTTTATACTTGATTTTTACCTCGGGAGGAAGGTACTTTGATATTTTTACTATCCTAGGCTCCTCTTCGATCCCTATGTCGCAGTCTTCAACCTCTTTTGGTTGGGGTTGCAAAGCAGATTTTAAGGGCATATCATTTTGGTCGAACAGTCTCTCCAGAGGGATTAGTCCCTTTGGAATCTAATTGTTCTTTGAAACCAACATGCGATGATTAGCAATCTTTTCCTGGAACCCCTGAGGATCCTCTCCCTGTTGCATGATCCATGTGTGGTCGTTTTGGTTTTCTTGGTCAATGTGAGTTTCGGTGAAGTCGTCCACCATCTCAAGGAACTTCCTGATTTGTTCGTCATCTTCAAACACTTGCCAGTGTTGGATGTTGTTTTGTATGGAAGGTCTATTCCTCACTTCTATGTGGTATCTTAGTTTGTAAGCTGTAGGGGCGGTGAACATTGAGGCTGCTTTGGCTAATGAATTGGCTTGCAAGTTTTCAGTGCGTGGGATGAAATGAACATTTACCGACGAGAAGAAATTTTCTATTGAATCCCAGGTGCAATTCTTGTAAGATCTTAATCTTGGGTGTTTGGCCTGGTATTGGCGATTTATCTATTTCACTATCAACTCTGTGTCTCTGTATACTTCCAAGTTCCTTATGTTCAACTTCCTGGTAGCTTCCAACCCTAAGACTAGAGCCGGATACTCACATACGTTATTGGTGTAGTCTGTATCCCACTGAAGCCTGTAAGAGAAAGGAATAACAAATTCATTTTCAGGTGCTACAAACAGTACTCCTCCACCTTCTCCTTCATATGACAAGGCACCATCAAAAAACATTTTCCAAATTCCAGTGCTATACATATTTTCGTCTATCTTTCCTGATTCATTTTAATTTATGTAATTGTCTTCTGTATAGCTATTTACACCATCATCAAAAGACAAAATACAATTCCCTAGATCTTGATAGGCAACATAAACATGATAATTGTTAGGATTTTGTGGGTCGCTCACTGTGTATGCTAGCCTCGTTTCCCTGTATAGCCGAGTAAATTGTCCACCAAACACAGGAATCGTAGCGTAGGTCATGTCTAGTTGAAGAGACCCCCCAAGTTTGGATCCCCATGACCTAGATAGTAGCAAGCCATACTTTGGAGGTATATCAATGATAACTACATCCATCAGGACGCTTTTCACCAGAACCTATGCAAGAGTGACTACTAAATATTTTATGATACCCATGCACTGAACCCTCCTTGAATCAAAAGAGTAGAGATCTCCGTAAGGCCTGGTGATCTCAAGGCCTAGTTTGTCCATAATAGAGTTGGGCATCACATTATGTGAGGCTCCAGAGTCGAGCATGCAGTTAGGCAGCAGTCAATCATGCACATTCAGGGTAATATAGAAGGGAGCGACGGTGTCTCTTGCACCCTCGAAATGTGGACCAAAAGTGATATTAGGCTTATCATCTTCCAAGTTTATCACATCAGAGTGACTTTTTGGATCCGAAAAACCTATCATTTTAGTTATCTGCCTTTGATACACAGGATTCTTTGCTAATTCAACCAGAGGGATTGGTATTTTGATTTTATTTCTCTCATTTTCAAGGCTGAAACCTCCACTACCTTTGTCCCTTTCTCTGGTTGAAGCCTCAGACTCCTTCTTTTCTAACTTATTTGTTTGTGATGATTTATTTCCCGTGAGTTTATTTACCGGTATATGTGTTTCAACTATCTTAATTTCTTTTGCTTGGGTCTCAGCCTCTTTTACTTCGAGATTCTGTGAATCTACCCCTTTTATTTTGCTATTAGGTATCTCGGTCTCCTTTGGGGAAGGCTCATATATTTCACCTCTAGGAAGAATTTTCTTGGGTTGAGGAGTCGACACAGGTTTGTTTTTAGGCCTCAGGTTGTACTTATGTTGGACCTCGGCCATTATAGAATTGGTCATTTGTTGATAGAAAGAAACATCAGTGTTGTTTATGTCATCATCTTTATTTGACGGTTGTTGAGTGTCCAAGGACTTCTCGTAATCTTCTTTAGTTAAATAAGGATGTGTGCAGTCGTCACCCAAATTTTTCACATCTTCTTCCAGATCTTCGAAATCTTGCAGGTCGTTTCCTCCTATAAAATTCTCATTTTTTAAAGGAGTTTGAATTCTCTAGTCTTCATTTTTAATCTGTCTTTGTTGATTTTGAGGGTTAGGTTTTCTTCTGAATTCCCTCTTAACGAAAGGATCTGCCTTGGATTGATCTAGCTCCATTCTGGAAATCTTATTTGCTAGCTCTTTAATTATCTTAGCCATGTCATCCATTTTATCATATGAGGATCTACTAGGCCTTGAGGGTCCCACTTGTTCCCTAAAACGTTTGGTTTCTCGATTTCCTGTTTCTACTTTTGTTTTTAATTTTCCAGAAGCCATCATGTTAGATTCAATCTCTACGGCATCATCTTGCATTCAGGTCAAGGTAGTCCCTCTACTTTCTCTTAAAAGAAGTGTGAAATCGGGTTCGAAGGCACTCGCAAAGGTTACCTTGGCTGCAGGTTGGGATGGTTTAACTTCGACTGGGATCTTACTGTATAACTTGTTAAACCTTTGAATGAATTCCATAACAGTTTCCATTTTTTTTTTCTTTAAATACCCGAACTCGGTCAAATAATACAAATGGTATTTTCTTTCACCCCATTGTCTAAGGAAAAAGTCTTCTAGGGCATCATAGGATAATATCGAGCCTGCAGGTAGATTTCCAAACCAAGTTCATACCTATCCTTCAAAAATCTGAACAAATAACCTCGAATATACGTCTTTGTGTTCGAGACCTAGGATATCTGCGAACTGATCAAAGAAATTTATATGTTCGACCGCGGTCAAGTCCCCTTCCCCCGTAAATTTAGGTAGGTTTTTCATGTAGTTTTCAGGAAGGTCATGAAGAGGGAAAGGCAGGACCAGGGGCGCATATCTGGCAGCTACTTTAGCGAAAAATCTAGGAGGCGAGGATGGCCCTTGGCCCCCCCCCTCCTCCTCCTGGAGCCCCTCCACCTCATCCTCATAAAACCCCTCCACCTCCCCCTCCGACGACCACCATCGATAGTATTGGATAGGAAAACGGTGCGTTATACAGAGGGTTCTGGAACACTAAAAGTGAATCTTTAGCTCCTTCGAGAGATGAAAAAACTGAAGAAGGGTGAAAAGGGATGTGAGGACTTGGTTCCTCGGATTTGCAAGAGATGTAATCAGGGGAACCCGTGGGCATGGAATATGAGTATATGGTATACTTTTCGAGACTCGACAAGGTCGGGAAATCTAACTAAAAGGTCGGCGGGATATCGATCGCTGATAAATTTACTGAGGGGTTTTCACCTTTATGTACGCCAGAGGTTGTCGGATGAATTTCATTTTTAACTTCAGGGAGAGCTAAAGTTGGGTTGGGGGGTTTAGGGGGGGATTCTTGCGAAGTTAGCGATTCGAAATAAATCTCGTGCTTGGGTTGTGTGTACCTAAGCTGGTAGGCTGTAGTGGTTGGCTTAAGGGAACCTCTTGTTTTCAGTATTTTTTCGGGATCGGAAACGGGCGTGGTATGTTTACCATCTGGGTTTTGTATGGTGTTCCTTCAACCGAATGCCAACTTACTTAAACATGGAGTCACCAAGTGAATGATAGAAATAGCCTTTAGAAGGTGTTCACTCTTTGTTCACTATCAAAGGGTAGAAACTTGCAAAAATGTCATTCTCCGAGGGAAAAGGTTTCATAACTTCGTTCCTCGGCAATGGTGCCAAAAAGATGTTGTTCTAGAGTCTGTACTTAAGGCTAGAAAGTACAGGGTCTAGGAATCTGAAAGTGAGTAAAAGATAAAAAGGGGAAAAAATCAACCTTCGGGAAAAGGAAGCTAAGGCTGATTCTAAGTTGTCTCTGTCTTGCTTCCAAACGTTCCTGGATACTTATATCCCGTTCAATTGCGGCCCATGAACGTTTGATTTCGACCCGGGTGATGGCAGCTTTAAGTATGTTTTCAAAAAGGTTCAAAGCGATGCTGGTTTGATCCAATAGGTCGGGTTCAATGTTGGGTTGTCTTGCAAAGGACACAGTCATGGAGAGACAAAAAATGAAAAGAAAGTTCGAGGTTTAAAAAGATACTTCAATTTTTTTACCGTATAAAAGAGAACTTTCAAAATCCGATGTTAAAGGTAGAACACAAACCAAAGGCCTTCTCCCGTAACTAAGTTAACTTTTTAAAGAATCATGCATGAAATGTGAGAAAACATTAAGTCGTCAACAATGTGAGGCTCCAATTAAGGGAGAATCTCGCCTTGTAAACAGAAGAAGAAAAAGGCAAGAAGTAACCTGACGAAGCATAAAATATAGAGATCTAAAAAATTCACAGGTCTTGTACCTGCTGATAGCCGATACAGAGGAAAAACTGCAAGCGATTAGACAACTAAAAAATTGGTCACAACAGTAGAAGTTGCACTAAATTGTAGCTAAGCATTCATCAGAAATATATGCGAAATGAAATTTAATGTAAGATAATAGAGAAAAAAAAACTCATAGCTTAGTCTTCATGGAATCAGGAATCTTCGGATTGCTTTGTATTAATTTTCAAAGAAAGAAAGTCTCTATTACAATCAGCCAAGAAAGGTCCAGCCTCCATTCTCACTTCAAAATGCATATTTATACAAACTTCTAAACATTCGGATCTCAATCGTTCTAGAAGTATTAGGTTACAAAATCGGAAATTTAAGCGTTTCGCTTCTTTGTCTTTGTCCTCCTTCATGCAGGTAGAGCACCTTCCTTTATTTACTCTTCGGGTTCTAAAAATAGAACAGGCAGAAACTTGTCATTATTTGGCACCGGAAACCTGCCCCTTCGCCTGCTTGGTGAAAGTGACGCACCTCTCCACCAACTAGGCTATCAACTTAGAAGGCTCTGCTTGGATGTTTGCCTCAAAAGTGTAACGATCCTTCGCTAACTGTGGCAGCCTTCCTCCTACTTGTCTGTCTTTAGTGATGATAGAACATAACTGTACACTAGGTTTTATTAACCATTTATCCACTTGGACTATATCAATCTGTCTTATCTGTGATATTTCAACCTGCTCTTTTTCCTCGTTCTCATTGATATTGAGCAGGTGATTGGCTATATCAATCTGGCCCAGTGTCCCATCATTTCTTTCCTTGTCGAGATCCGACAAACTTTCATTTATCAAGCCGAAAGTTTCTTCACAATAATTTATCATTTCTTTAGCTTGTTCTCTGCTTTCTGATATATTATGCTCCCACGCCTTCAGCAATATATTACTTTTGGTTTTCTATAGAATGGAAAGCTTGCAACTACTGACCATTTATTTTTTTGTCGTGGCTATAACAGCCTCTTAGAAAGCGACCCGATCCGCTCCAGCTTCTCTTTTTCTCAAATAAATGTCTTCCAGTACTTGGTCAATGGTCCTGCAATAGTTTTGGATGGCCTCCACTTTAGCAAGTAAATCTTGCTGTGCTACTGACACTCTTTTTCGGATTTCAATGGCTTGGAATTTGAATATCCCAATATCTATAACCTGGCTCTTGGTAGAATTCAACTTTACCTATAACTGCCTGATCATTTCTTCTTATTGGCTTACCTGTGCTTGGTTGGTCTGGGCCGACTGATGTATTTGCTCGAGATTGGATCTGAGCCGCTCGATTTCCTTTTGATCAGCTTCTCTAGCTTTATCTAGGCCCATGTTCACCTGATCTATGGCATTTTCCTCTGCTGTAGCTAGCTTATCCTCCAATGTTCTGATCAAACGGTTCTTCCGATTTAACTGTTCCTTTAGAGATCCAACGAAAAATTGGTTGACTGTAGAAAAAGCCCCCAATGTCCCTGCTATCTGAGTGGTGAATTCCTCCTTTTCAGTGGCCTTCCGGTCAGCTAGGATTTTGAATTTTTTGGCTACTGTGCTCACTTCTTGGTAAATCTCTTGCTTCACAATGGCCTTTCTCTTCCTATCGAAGAAAAATTCGTTCGGAGGCAACTCTTCTATAGTAATGGGCGTTAGTTCCTCATCGAAAATCCACCCCGCGTTGGGGGTCCCCTTTGTGAACTGTAAGGGAGTGATAGAAGCGATGGGACTATCGATTTCCTTGGATGGTTTCTATGGGGTAACAATCGTGTCTGGCTTGCTTGATGCGGGCGATGGCGTGACACTTACTCCTTGTGGGAGTACTTCTACTTGGATCTAAAATGACTCACCCGATGCAACCACTTATGGGCTTCCTTCCTCTAGGTTGGGGATCTCTGCTTCCTGTTTTGGGTTCACATTTTCTTTTGTCTTTTCTTGATTTTCCTCTCGGTCAAGACCTGAATCCTTTGGATATTTGGGTTCCGTTGGCTATATATCTATGGTTTGTGGGTTCTTACCCTATAAAACTGGTGGAAGGAAACTCCACTGGTGTTCCTCAAACTTGAAAAGATCATCCCTATCCCCAGGCGATAGGGCTTGAATCTATCTTAGGACCTCGGCATAGGATCTTGCACCTCGGAAGATGTCATCATGAAGCGAGTGATCATGTTCGTATCTTTTCAGGCCACAACTCGCCATCTGTTTACTCACGACCTTATGTGAATCATGTTTCCTGAACTCGATGTTGACCAATTTAAATTCCTCCAAGACCGTAGCCTCGGCTTTGGTGTGTCCAAAATCTAATAAAGAATATGTATTAAAATGAATGGGGAAGGGAAACCATACCTTCTTCGAAAAACCTTTAAGTTCTTTGCTTATGCCACTGAGCATGGTTTGTCTGGCGATTTCGTGGCATACCATCTTATCCGGCACGAATAGTGGTAGATCATATGGGGGAACAGAGGCACCGAAAACCCTGATGTATGAAAATTCTGCTTCTACATACCAATTAGCCAGACTACCCAAGTTGGCGGTGATGCTATCTGAAATCCTGGGCAGTGGGTTACCGAAGATGGAGACATGCATTGGTACCATTACAAAATTAAAAATATCGTATATGAATTATGTGGCCTTATCCTGTCAAAGTTTCGAGTGATAGACATGCATAGGCTCAGCATTAGATGGAGTCCAAATCCAGCTCATTAGAGGGAAAGGCATCATGAAACAAATGGCGTCCATGACATAGGTGGACATAAAAAATGAGGTTGTCTTCTCTCTCACCTTCTACGCTCGATATTTGGTAATTTGACGGGTTAGACTGTCGGACAATAGTTTGGCCCAATCGGAAGAACAACCTTCAGCTACTGTATAAATCAGAGGCACCCATGGGAGGAATATTTGTGTGGTGTCCTTCCTCCCATACAACCTACATGCCATCATTGCTATATACCTAAATGGCGGCTCTAAAGAGGAGATTGAATAAATACCATTAGAATCTGCCCTGAATTTTGCAGGGTACGAAACCCAATCCTTGATCAGCTCGGGAAAGGTTCTTCCATATTTCTCGCATTCCTTCTCCTTGAAACCTTCCAGAAACTCGGCATTGTATGCGAAGTTTGGTGTGGGTGACAGCTGATACATTGCATGAAAATGTTCCTGTCTAAAGGTCCCAACTGTCACCTTCTATTCGCTGATGATAGTCCTGGTCAGGATATCCACATGGTCTAGCGCCCATCTGATCATATCATAATAGGGAAGGAGCCGTGGCCTTGCCACTATTTTTTGCATCTCTTCTTGAATGATGATTTTGTATTTGGTGGCCAAATCATCCTTCTCATTATCGCTAGAATCATCTGAACAATTCACCGATTTGGACTGAAGAATGTCGGAGATGTATGTCCAGGTTTTGACAGTATTAATACTTCGGCGTGAAGTATCGAAAACTGCATCTGATCCTTGACCTGAACTCTCGGAAGCCGCCTTGGACACTTATCGTGGAGCCCTGATAGAAAACTCTATGTTCATATCTCTAGTAGAAAGAATTGTAAACACAGAAAGAAGTTATCCCGATGAAAAAAAAACAACTCTACACGCAAAATAGAAATAAAATTGAAAAAATAAAAGAAACTCCCTTGCTTTAATCTTTCAACTTTGCGTGAATCCTTGCTGACAGAATGGTCAAATCGTTAAATGGAAATATTTAGGTGTGAAACGAGATCTTATTTTCCATTAACTCATCAAGATTCAAATCAATGCCATAAATGTTTAAAAGATTTGTGATAATAAAAAAATGTGGAAACATTCAAAAATCTCATCTGTAGACTACGTACATTAAAGTTCCTTTAAGGCATTAATTAATTTAGTTAATTCCTTTAAATTTGTACCTTCAACCATCGAAACCTCTTTTCGGCGTTCGCTGTCTCGGATAATTTCGTTCCTAGTCTTGGAATCCAAAATACCCGAAATCGCAATGGCACGATTTAGTTAAAAAATCATGATCTGACTTAAGTTCTTAATTAACCCATGCTTAATTAATAAAAATCATGACTTGGAGACTCAAGGCTACGAAGCTATAGTTTTTTGGGAGAGCGATCGTCGAGTCATGAAACCTCGATAGTGCTTAACGAGGGTTTTAAAGTGACTTACCCCTGACACTAACATGGATGAACTTTTGAAACCGTTTCGTGACTTCACATATCGGAGCTTGGAAATCTTGCGACTTGTAACTGCCGAAGCATGATAGCGCGAGGTAATAAAAGTGATAGACTTGCAGAATGGTTAGGCGACGATGACTTAGGACTATAATGGCTATTGCCACTTCGCATGTCGGGGTAAACTTTTGATTGCAAGAATTATATTTCAACCACTTGTAAAAGGCGGCTCCAACACCGGACATGATCCATTCCTCTTCCCCTCCATTCCTTTTATAAAGTTTTCTTAGTGACTTGTTTCCAAACTCATATTAAATTCTTTTTATTAATTTATTATTAGGAAAATTCTCCCCCATACACTTGTCACTCGATCCTTTAGTTGCACCAAAAACACATTTAATTAATTAATTTAAAATGCCAAATTCCCTCACCCACCTAAAATCATTCCTAAAAATGCTCCTCAATGTCCCTTTATTCCCTTACATTCCCTTAATGATTGATGTCTTTCTTAAAGCTTAGTTGAGTTCTAAATTAGAAATTTCTCTAGACTAGATTCCCTTCTATGTTCCACATTCATTTTGTATTTAAGTTCCCCCTTTTTGGTCTAAGTTCTAAATTAGCAAGCTTTGTACTTAACCAACAATTAAAAAATATTTGGATGAATTCTTTCTTCTTTAATTTTTAATTTGATTTTTCTTCATCCCCTCTTTTTATTAATTGATTAATTATTTTTAGTCCTTATACCCCAATTAGACCTATTCTCTAAATTTAACTAGGCTGACAAAATTGTTTTTAAGGGAAATTTCATAATTATTAAACTTTAGTCATGCAACATTTATTTTAAGGATGACCAGGGAATAATGAGATATTGTTTTCTAGGTACCTGGGTTCATTGACTCACAAGTGTTAAAACACGTGATGTGCCCTTCAAGATGCACTATGTGCTCCAAGGGTGCCACTTGCCTTTATTCATGTTTCATTTATGTGACGTGCCCTTCAAGACGCACTACATGCTCCGAGGGTGCCACTCGCCTTTTGACTGATTTGGGTAGACATCCTCCCTTGGATTCAATACTCCGTCGGGAGACCTTGTGGGAGACTAAGGGCCTCTAAGAAATAAGGAACCTGCCTTATTGCGTTCCCGTTAGAATCTTCATGGGTGAATGTCACAGTCTACCCCCATGACATCATGGATCTCTCAAACTAGGTAATTGTTAACCTACAGTTCAAGCCACGACGAGAGTGCTAGTAGGATGTGGTAGGGATGCTACCACACCTCTCCTTCAATATCTTTGGTTTTCGTGCGTGACCCCTTTATTTCAAATGTGAGTCTGATTAGCAAGCTATCGTCAACCTACATCCATCAACTAGCATGTCAGCAATATATAAACAACATCATAATATACCAGTCACATGTCTCATATGCACTAACAAAAATACGCAAACCATAAACCATCCACTCCTTGAATCGATCCAGAGTCCAAGAAGGTCCATCGATTCCATCGACATACTCAATCTATCCAAAGTCCTACACACTCTGAAATAAACCAGTCAATAGCACATGTCGATATAGATAAAATAAAATATATATCATCATATCCACAACATCATCATAGTCCATAAGAGAAACAATCAATCATATATTGAACTGGATCACTTTCACGCAAGTGTCCTAAAAGAATAATTCCAATCAGGTGTGTGCAAGAGCGGGATGGTACATACACCCCCTCTTGTTTTAAACTTTGTCCCAAAGTTTCACAGTATGAAAGTGCAGATATAAAGTATCTCACAATGTCTAAGTGTCTAGATATCAAACCAAAAAATGGAAATTGTTGTTGCATATCATATGCTTCCTCTTAGATAGTCGAGTGTAGACTATGATTGTCCCACTAGAACTTGACCTGATCACTAGTTCGATGCCATAGCTATTGAATGCAGTGATCTAGAAAGAGAATTAGCTCCATGTTATAGGAAAATCCCCCTGCAGACAGGTGAACTTCCTCTTGGATCCTAGACCACTATAACCAAGACAGAAAGGTGCTAATGTTGGACACTGACATTCCTTCTAACGAAGCTAAACAATTCAAGGAAGAAGAAGAAAAGAGTATAAGTACCTTTAACGATGTTTTTCCTTGCTTGATCCAGGTTGATCTTGATCTCCAAGCTCTTCAGAAGGTCCTGCAATCCAATGAGCAGCAACGACAAAACATACCTCCTATTCTACCATGATTAGCTTCAAAATAGATGTATCTAAAGAAACAAGTTCATGAAACACACACAAAATTGAAGGAAATAAGCCAAGCATATATATATATATATATTAATGAAACAAAGCAAAGTGCTTACAACTGTAGATGCAGATGCAACAGCCTCACCAAGCTCTCTTTGTCCAAATCCTTGCTCAAAAGTTCCACGATCATAATGACTATACTTTCACTGATTATTCTCCCTTATGAGATCATAAGTTTGATGCCTTCAATGTCTCTCCCTTTTACCATGAGGAGGCCTCCTTATATAGGCTTTGAGAGGCCCAACCACCTTATAGATTCTTTGGATAGGTTGAGGATATTTCTCCATCATTTGTGGATCCTCCCTAAGATCCATCCTTGACCTCATATTCAAATCAAACTCACTTCAGAGATAAGGGGGATCTTCCCCTAATTTTCTCAGCAACACAACACTCCCCTAGAATGGTGAATAGAGTGTTGCAATGCTCCCCCAAAGGAAGGAAAGGAGTGCTAGCGCTCCCTGCTAGTGGGTAGGGGAGCGTTTCCCTTCAAAAATGATTTTCAAGTGATCTTTATCAAGGAAAAATATTTGTACTCTTCGTCAAATGACATATCCTTCTTTTAACCAGTCTTTGAGGATGTCTCAAGTGTTCTTGTGATAACGTTTGAGATATGACATAGGAAAAATGACAGTATGATATTTACGACACTTGCGATGTTTGCGACATTTGTAGACAAAGTGCGACACTTGCAACACTTGCAATGACGACAGTAGGCCATCATTGAAGTGAGTAATTTTGATGTGTAACAGATTTCCCCCCAAAGTGCGAAGTTAGAAGATAAAAACTAATGACTGAAATACTTTGTAGACTTTTCCAAGAAAGGGCATGGACTCAGAGAACCTGGTAGAAGCTACATACAACCATCAGAAAAATGTTATGATATGTTTCAAACCCAATGCAGGCATACCTATGCTTGAGTGATAAAGACTTTCAAGGTATGGCTGCCATAAGATACACTCCAGATCCATAATTATATTAATAAAGGGGTATAGCCACCAAATATACAATGTGGATCTATACTTCCATGACATGAACTGATTGTAGCCAAAAAAAATACACAGTGGAGCTACGAGACGACAATACATAGCCACAGACCAATACAAAGTGGATCTATGTGACAGTATATGTATCAATATTCTCAAAAGAAACTATGTTGCAACCTGGGAAAAGTATATATCAGAGTGATCACTCAAACCAGGGTCTTCTTACCGATCTCGATGCAGTACGAATCTAACCATGTGAATAGATGTCATGATCTCAAACATGGTAGAAACCACTAGATTACTAGTCAATGAGGTAAACTGTTAACAAGTGCAAGGGAAATAACCATTGATGTCAATGATTCCCAAGGTACCCTAGTACATTCTAGCGAATGTGAATAAATGCGTTGAATTTGAACATTCATGGAATCATTCAATCAGAGGTCAATGACATAAACCTACTGTCGAAAGTGAGGAGGTCTGCCATTGAGGCATGTAGGTCCCAAGGTACTAACTAGTGGTTTCTAGGTCTAGTTCCCGGATAATGTGTTGAAGTCGATAGGATCAGACTCGTCGAAGGAGGGCATTGATGTATCCCCCATTAATGAAATGAAACTTACATAAAGATATAAGGTTATGAATTAGATGAGAACAGAATGACACGAGTGTTGAAACGGGAAATTTGTGATGGTTGACTCTCAAGGCAGATACTTCCCTTGAACACTGAGGCACAACAGCAGAAACATGACATGGACCGAAACATGATGATGCAGTGGATACTGTGAGTTTCATCGAGTGACCCAAAGGAGTAAAGAGATCATAGGATTGGTTCAATGCAAAGGTTCAACAGATTAAAATGTATGCAAAGACAAAGTGTCATGTTCAAGGGAGACTATAAGAGTGACCTGTGATGTTTTCAAAAACTACTTGGCTTGCTTCCTTCAAATTGTTCCCCCATATAGATAGACGAGTACATCTTTTTTAATTTAACGAGCTCGAGGAGGGTAACACATGCTCGATATAAATCACCTTCGGTAAGTCCCTCTTAATTTGTTTAACGAACTGGAAGAAGTAAGGGTTGGGTCCCATATGGGCCCTTAAATGCACGATTCTTTTAACGAGTCTAGAGAAGGTAAACTCGGTGATTTTTCATGTTTAGAGAGTCTAAAAAGAACTTAAAGACGACTCCAGGTTTGTCATTTTTCGTAATTTTATTCTCACGAGGCAAAAAGAGAGATAAATTATCACTCAAAAGATGCCCTTTCAAACCTTTTAATGAGTGGGAAAGGAAGCAAGATGACTCAACAATCCTTTCATGTTTAGAGAGTCTAAAAAGAGCCTAAAAGTGACTCCAAGGGGTTCATTTTTTGTGTATCCATGCGAGTCCGAAAAAGAGATAAACGTTTACTCGGTTGCGTTCTCATGTTTTTTTGAGCGTGAGAAGGAACTAAGACCATGCTCGTTAATGCGACAAGATAAAAATCGAACAAAACTGCTTCGAAACCTACCAATAATGATAAAACTGCAAACCAGGGTATTAATAATATCTCCAAAATGATTTAGAAAACCCAAAAATAACTATGGTTTTAGCAAAAAATTAAATCTATAATAGTAATATAGGGTAAAAAATGTCTTTTACCAACTCATTTTGTGCCAAAACTTCTAGTAGTGGAGAAATTAACTTTGGAGGGAGATTCCTGGAGTGATGGGTGTCGGAAATACAGTCAGCCATTTCTTCTTCCGTCCAGATCAGGTTGGTCCTCTACATATTCCAAACCTTTTTCATGGTTTAAAATTAAGTTTTAGGTAATTTTTGGCTTTAAATTTGATGCCTTGGTGCCCCCCAAGCGCCAAAGAGGCTCGACGCTCCCATAAAGGGATAGGGGAGTGCTATTAGAAATTTCAACACTATGGTGAGCTTGTTGGTAGTGTGCTAGCGCTCTGATGATCCCGTTGATGGGGTGCTAACGCTCTGATCAAAGAATAAAGGGGGCGCTAGCATGACAAACAAAACCAAAGTGATTTTAAAGTTTAATTTACCCAAAAATTTGTTAATGTAACATGACTAATGGTCTTTTGTTGATGATGGTTGCAGGTTATACTTGGAAAAAGTCAATGATTGAGTGGAAAGAGCGTGAGCATGAGCTCAACGATGTGGATTCTTTGCAAAACCCTTGATCAAGGGCTGCATTGAGAAATTGTGGTCTCCTCAAGTTTTTTAATATGCAGAAGATGAAGAAGGAATATCTCTTTCTTGAGTACATGATCGGGTTATGGAACACTGTTGAAAAGGGATTCCAAATTGGGACACAGTTGCTTACCATTGAGTTAGAGGATGTTTATTTCCTAACCAACCTCTCAAAGAGAGGGGCCCCTATTATCTTATCTGGACAAAGGGAACTTCCAATGCCTGTAGAAGAATATCTAGAAAATCATTGCATTCCAGGATCAAGATTGGTGGGAGGTAGGAATAGGATTGTGATAAAAGATGTTAGGGATCTAACTCTTTGATCTATTTTGTTTTCCATCACAAGTTTGGAAGGTAGTACCAGTGTACACTTAGCTTCGAGATCGCAAATGGCTTATGCTTTACAATGTATGAAGCCAACTCTATTTAACTAGAGCGCAACATTCCCTCAAAATGTGAAGAAGTAGATTTTGAGATGTAGGATGGGGTAGCAGAAACAGTTTGGATATGGTTCGTTCCGAGTTTCGTTCTTCCTAGAGAGTATTCCACAGATGCAACCACATATTTCACTAGCAGTACGACTGGTGGGTGAACCACACATGGAGCGCTGGACGAGTCTGTCTCTGAGGCTGGGGACAGAGTCAAAGTTCATATTTATAGGTGACTTCTTTGCTTGTCTAAGACGCCAACTGATCATCATAGAGGACTTCCCATACACCTAAGTGGATTTATGAGGTAGCATGGACCTAGTTCTTCCTAATGGAATGGACTGGGACGTGTCAGGTAAGAAACCAAAAAATCTTGTCAAGTGTTTTTTTTTATTTTAAATTTTTTTTTATTTTTATGTGTACTTAGAAGAGATTTTAACAGATGTATTGTTTCATCGTGTAGACAAAGGAATAACACGTCCGACGGAGATGTCGACACTGGGCATCGTGGAGATGCTCAGATAGAAGTAGATCATGAGGTAGCGGCAGGGGGTCTTCGAGAGGTTGAGAGAAACCTCTATGGTCTCACGATGGGTGTCCCTCCTCTTAGGAGGGGGAATGTTCCCTTGCATCTACAGAGACATACAGTGGGAGTCCCCCAAAGCTTGAACTCCCTACTGAGATGAGTAGCCTGTGCAGTAGTGTGCTACTTAGAGCACAACGTGATGCAAGAGGATTAGGACCTTCCTGATGTTTTCATATGGTCTATATGACGATGTTATGGGAATGAGGACCCAAAATTTTTCCCTTCTATGTACTTTTTGATGTAATCAAAAATTTTCTATCACACAGTATACATATACATATCCAAGTTTTTGTAGTGCCAAATGATGTTTGCGAAAAATAATGTCTTTATGGGATGTTTTTAATTTACATGTGATGTATTTTATATGATTTATTTCCTTTATGAAAAATCATCTATGCGCAAGATACCAATCCATGATATAATTTTCTAGCGAATCCGAAGTTGTATTAAGTCTTCTTGGTATGTGTCTGTATTTGAAAAATTCAAACATCCTTTCAATACGACGAACTCGTAGGTGGAGATGCAATAGGATAGGATTGGGAATGGCATAGATATGATTAAGTTGACAAACCATGAGTTGAGAGTCTAGGTTAATAATCATGCAAGATATACCTAGGGAGGAGGCTTCGGTTACAACTTCAATGACAACATGATATTCTGCCATGTTTTTAGTTGTCCATCCTAAGAAAATACCTCCTGAACTCACCAACTCATCAGAGTGGTAAATGACCCAAGCTGCAGAAGCAATATTCTAGGTGTGTCGACTAGCGCCATCTGCAAACCCGACAAATATAGGAAAGGAAGATGTCATCTGCACACACAATCACAAGACAAAGTATAAGCGGCTAAGACAAAACTCATGCATGCAAGAGAAAAAGACACACCAAAAATAAAATACAATAGTGTACAAAGCACTCATGTTAGATGTTTTATGCATAGTACTTCTTAAGGTAAAGCCTATTTCAGGGCTCACCCAGGGAGATTCCGTCGTAGTCAACTAGATCATAGGCGCCTCTATGTAAAACAAATTTTACGATGTAAGGACCAGGCCACAGAGGTTCTAACTTTCCTGTACCTAACTTATCATGAGCCTGGTCATAAACGAGGACTAGGTCTCCTTCTGCAAAAGTACGAGGGTGGACAGACTTGTTGTATTGATTCTTTATTCTCTTTTGATACGTCTCTTTAACAAGAGAAACATCATGATGTGTTTCATACAACCTATTCAGATGTAGGAAGAATTCTTATTCATAAAAAGTGTGAGGCAGGAGTTCTACTTTGAGTTCCAATGCACTCGATTGGTAAAACAAATTCTATGCCATATACTAACTAGAAAGGAGTGGATCCAGTAGCGGTTTTCACTAAGGTGCGATAAGCCTAGAGAGCGGAGAAAAGTTGTAAGTGCCAAGATGTTTTTTTTCCCCTATCATACGTTGAATCATGGTTTTAAGGACTTTGTTGATAGCTTCAACTTATCCGTTTGCTTGAGGATAGTAAGGGGATGAGTTCTCATGGAGAAAACCCAACTTGGCATGTAACTCACTCATCATCTGGTTTTGAAAATGTGAACCGTGATTAGTGACAATGGCTTGAGGAACACCAAAGCGAGTGATGATGTGGCTGAAAAAGAAGAGAGTTGCAGTACGACCATCATTCATAATGGTAGGCATAGCCCCAACCAATTTTGTGAAGTAATCAATGACAACAATGATATAAACGTGTCCCCCGATTGAGGTAGGCTTACACTGCATGAAATCAATGCCCCATTTTGCAAAGGGGTCGACGACGACAATAGGATGTAGCGAAGCTAGGTGGGTTCGTGCCTTTTTATGAAAAACTTGGCAGGGTGGGAATTTTTTGATAGCCTCAATACAATATTTGAAGATAGACGACCAAAAGTAACCGGCACGTAAAATTTTATGAGTTGTAGCCATCGCATAAAGGTGACCACCACATGATCCAAGGTGATAGTAATTAATAACACCTCTTCATGAGTCAAACAATGTCATAGAATAGTGTCAATACCATGATGATACAAAGTGTCACTGATGATAAGGTAGTGTCGAGAATGGTGACGAATGCGACGACGTTCTTCATGAGAGATATCGGTCTGAAAACGTTGGGTATGGAGATAAAGAAGGATGTCTCCATACCATGGATCAGATGTGCTAATGAGGAATATAGATTCATCAAGGAGAGAATCTATAGGCTCAGTATCTTCATCAACATGGGGAATATCACAGATAAGCTCAACAAACAACAAGGAGTTTTTGGCTTTGGACTTGGAAAACCCGAGATCAAATTCCTCAAGAATTATGATCCACTTGGAATATTTTCCCCCAAGGACTTGACGTGTCAGAATATGATACATGGGGTTAGAGTCCATGATAATTGTGGTAGTGCGTAGCAAAATGTATTGGAAAAACCTCTGGATAATAATGATAGTTGCAAGAGACAACTTATCAATATGTGAATATCGGAGTTCTATACCAAATATAATTTTTCTCAGATAGTATATCACATGTTCATCACCATTAGGGTCCTCTTGAAATAACACCATAGCAATAGTGGAGGTAGAGGTCGCTAAGTAAATGATATAGTCTTGTGTATAATTCAGAGGATGTAGCAGAGGTGTATTGGTTAATGCATGCTTTAGAGCATCAAAGGATCATTGAGCAGTGTCATCCTAGATGAAAGGAGTCTCTTTCTACAACAATCGCATAAATCCTTTGGTAATCTCAACGTAGTTACAAATGAAACGATGAAGAAATATTTCTTTACCCTGCAAACTTTGGAGTTGCGTCAAATTGTTAGGTGGAGGCAAAGAAAGAATATCTTTAATCTTTAAGGGATCCACCTGAATCCCGTCTTTGGAGACAACGAAACCGAGGAGTCAACCTGATTCGAAAGAAAAGATACACTTGTGTGGGTTCAAACGAATATGGTAGAAATGGCATCGAATAAAAATAGCCCATAGATGACCAACATGGTCCGATCGACTAGATGAATGGGCAGGTAAATCATTGAGGTAAGGTTCTGCAATATGTTTGATATCGTGGAAAGAATATGACATAGCCCACTGGAATGTAGCACCAAAATTTTTGAGACCAAATGGAAGTTTTCGATAGGCGAAAGTTCCCCATGGGCAGATGAAGGTTTTCTTGTGCTGATCAACAGGTAAAATGTCAATCTGGTTGTATCCTAAGAATCCATCCATGAAAGAGAAAATCACGCTACCAGTGCAATTATCAATGATTTGGTCGATGAAGGGTGTGGGATAGTTGTCTTTTGGACAAGCCTTGTTAAGATCCCTATAATCAACACGGACATGAATGGTCCCTTGCTTCTTATCAACTGGAACAATGTTAGAAACCCATTCTGTCAAGGGGACAGGATAGCTGAAGCCAGATTTCAATAATTTCTCAACTTTTTCCTTTATGGCCATTGTTTTATTAGGATGTATCGGGTGGATTTTCTATCAAATAGGTTTAACACCTGGGTAAGTTTTAATTTCATGCACAATGATTGAAGGATCGATCCCTTGCATTTCCTCATAACTCCAAGTGAAGACATCGCCAAAATTATTTGAATAAAGCGATATAATAAACCACTTCCTCGGGTGAACAATTAGCACCAATATTAATATTTTCCATGACACCTTCCTTGATCGAAATATCAATAACAACCGTAGAAGAAATGTTGCCTAAATTCCCCTCAGAAATAGTATCCTACGTAAGTATAGGAGATTGTGGAGAATCAACAACATCGGGGGGAAAGAAAGAGTGTACATATCTTCCTAAATTTCTTTGAGAGGTGGAAGAAAAGAAGATCGATGATGGTTATAAGCCCAAGGTACTTCGTCAATTCTAAGAATTTACATAATGGATTCATCTAAAGGAAAAATATGAGAAATATAGTCGAAAGAAAAAGACAAGGAATTCAACCACGATGGCATCGAGTAGGTGTTGGGTGCCAATAGATGTTGGTCATCTGAGGAGGGATAGGTCGATTAAATAGCAGCGTATGAAGCCTCGCCTGGACTAAGTGGCATGGTGTCACCTAGTGTATCAAACTCTAAAGGACTAGGTACAATCCAAGGATCGGATGATTCCAAGGACCAATAGGCCATAGTAGAAATCATCTTGATTATGGAAATATGATGTGTGGTAGGAGGAAGTGGTGCAAGGAAGGTACCCATAAGGATAGAATCCTTTAACAAGCCTACATCAACACTTTCATACGTGATCTTGTGATCTCCCAATAAAGGAATATTGTTGGTAGCGGGAGTGAGAGCATCAAGTGTACAATAATATAATTGGTCAATAGTGACAATTTTACCTTGATGAGGAAATTGGACTCATTGAAACACCGATGAAATGACATCATTCATGTCATAAAACCAACTTCTTCCTAGTAACAAGTTGTAATCGAGGGGAGCATCGACCACCTCGACGTCAACGAAGACGGTTTTGTCACCCAACTTAATGGCTAAGGACTACAAGAGTCCATGAGGATGAAAACCTCACCCATCGAATGCACGTAACATTGTAGGGGATTTTTTAAGTGTAGGTGATTTTAAACCTTTCTAGCAGGCTAACGACATGACACTAGTAGAATCTCCCTCATCGAAGATAGTGCGGTGAATGTGTTGATTATGAACAATAACATCGATATGAAAAGCGAGTTGATGAGAAAGTCGTGACCTAAAATTGTCCAGGTTAAACATGATGTTATTAGACGACTCATGATCAAAGGCGCCAATGGTAGTGAACAGCATTCTATGTTGACTTGGGCAATGCTATAGAACTTCTAGTGTAGACATAGCACACGATGCTTGGGCCAAATATTAAACAATGTTGTAGTTTTGGGTAGGTCATGAACTAGGATTGAAAGTAGATTTATGGATGGTTCTCTTGGGAGGGCAAAGTATAGAGTCAAAAGTAGGCTTCTCTATCTGTAGTGACCTAGAGGGAGGACTAATAGAAGGAGAACTAATGATTGCAGGAGATGGATCCAGTGAAGAACAGTTAGAGACCTTTTCTTTGTCAGGTTTAGCTAGCGTGTCATAAGTCGTAGAGTGAGTGGTTAAATCAATTCCACTAAAAATATAAATGTGAGCACTTGTGAAGGCTTCATCAGTAGGAGGGTGGTTGGAACTTCCCCCTAGAGAGGGGGTTTGAGCAACCATAGATTGCTGCTAAGAAAAAGGCTATGTAAGCACCGGGGGTTGGGAATTTCCCTTGAAACATTTTTCCACTTCATCGCGATGTGGACAATCTCAAGTGTAGTGACCATCACCACAAATAAGACATGGGAATTTCAGCTTCCGTTGTGGTTTATTTTCGGTGGCAGGTGGTGGATTTTGATTTTTGGGTTGTTCATTAGTGTTATTCTTCTTGGGTTTGTTCTTTGTCTTCTTATTACCTCAGATTGTTGTGAAGGGATATATTGAACTACATTAACCTTAGAGACTTGAGTTGGAATGGAGGTAGAGGAGAGTGAGGTCGAACTGGGAGAGGGTGTCGAAGTAGATCGATTTACAATTCTAGTCGACTGTGAAGTATATTGGGTTTTAACGGTGCTGATAACACCATATGCATGCGATGAGCAAGAAGGTTTGGATGGATCGGTAGTGGCACGGGTAACATTTGGAATCAACTCATACAAAGTACCAGATTGTGAATAAAACAAATCTAAGTACTGAGCCCGGGCAATGGCTTCTTCCTCGGTGACTACACCACCCATAGCAACGTCATGAACAATTGGGGGTGAAAGGGATTTTGTAAACCATTCCACCAATAACTGGTCAGGAATGATTGCTTTGATCAACCTTCACCATCGTCTCCTCTCATGAAAGTGATCAAAGATATGCACAGATTTGGTTTGATGAAGAAAAGTCAAGAGTTCAGTACTCGTCTCGTAACAAATATGTAGTTGAAAGTGCATGAGAAAGTACATGACAAGGGAGTTGAAATCTTGGAAAGAGCCATGTGGAAGTTCAATATACCACTTGGATACTGAGCCTGTAAACATATAGAATCGTAAACATTAAGGAGTTTGATAAACAACATAAATAGAAAGTCATCACATGGTTATTTGGGTCTTCTTCGGGTTTACCGTGAAACTTTGGAATATCAGAAGGTAATTTAGCAGGAATCACTGGCCAAAAAGGAGAATGTAGTATAGGATCGTTGGTCAACCGAGACAAGTTTGGGAGATCCAGAGTTGCAAGGAAAGGTAATTGGTGGTTAATCGGAGGGTGATATTGGTGTGGCATAGGGATACTAGTAGGACCATAAACTGGGTTGGATGGATAATTGTATCCAGTAGGTCCCCCTATATATGGTTGTTGTTGACCAGGATAAATAGGATTCAATGATGGTTGAGAAGCATTTGCAAGTGGAGGATAACCTGATGGGTTCTGAGGATTGTAAGTCGGATGATTTGTTTTCCCATAAGGGGGGTAAACATTTTGTCCATGAGGAGGATACACATTAGTCCCTTGGGAAAGATAAGGTTGTTGTTGTCCTTGAGGATGTTGTCCCCCAGAGAATTGTGGATTTCCTAGGAAACGAATGTTCCAAGGATTTTGTGTTGCAGGTGCATTATGTCCATACAATGGGTGATGGAATCTAGCCTGAGGTTTCCCCCCAAGTTGAGGTTGTGTCCCAATTTGAGGTTGACCCCAAAATGGAGGTTTCCCCCCAGCGTGAGGTTGAGTGCTGATAGGAATCTGGAAACCAAAAGTGAACGAATGACCGGTGCCTCCAATTGGATTAGAGCCACCAAGACTAACTCCTCCAAATAAAGATGTAGGTATATAACCAGCAGCGACGTTATATCCAGGCGGAACAAAAAGTCCAAAAACTCTGGGTGTAACCTGAGCAGTGTTATAAATGGAAGGATTCAGAGATCTGTACCCAGGGGGAAGTGATGGATTTGGTCTAAGTGGTGTTCCAATTGGAGCTTGGAGCGGTGTCACATTACTGGCAGCGATAGTAGAATGTGCCATATGGATAGTAGGGTTCGAGTGAGAACCAATAAACAATTGGTCTGCAATGGTGATGACATTACTGGTCGTACCAGCAAAGTGGTCTAAAGGTACCGCATAACTAACAAACGTCTAAGGCACTTGTAATGCCATAGGTCGATCGGGACTCACTCCTAGGTTATCGTACAGGTCACGTAGTATCAAAGGGATAGAACCAAAACTAGAGGTTCCAACAGTATGAGTCAGGGTCCTAAATGATTCACTTTGGAAAAGTGGATCCTCTACTCCAGATCCTGCGTTAGGTCTGGTGGGTACTTCAGTATCATCAATAACAACAAGTTCTCCATACAAGTTCATCTGAAGTAGACATATATCTCATATAATACTCAAAGCTGAGTTGATGGGAATTTGAAAAGCTTCCAAAGAATCAGAAACAATTCAGAATTGTTCCAAAGAGTGTGTGCTTCCAACCTCAAAACCTAGTTTGTTATGAGCCTCAGGAGGGCCTTCCAAAGAGTTGGGAAGAAAAGGTAGAAAAGCCTTTGGATCTTCCGGGGGTAGCCCTTGCATGCTACGTGAACGGCGGAGGCCAATGTTGCTTGAGCTAAGTAAATAATGAAAAAATAAATCTATAACCGACTAATCGAAAAGAAAGAACATACACTAATAAATCTAGGAATCAAACCAAGAAAACAAAACCTTCTCTCGATGACCATACTAGTTGGTGATGAAATCCAACTTTGTTTGATCAAGTCAAGAATGGGATAGAATATGAGTGGGTGGAACAGTTACGATGGCAACCTGCTTAACAGACTTACTCCTTGGTGCAAGATTCTACATAGTAATCATGGATTTACCCTCCAAGGATCCCAAGTGAGTTTGACCACCATCTGTTCCAAGTACAGTGAAGACTTGCCTTCACCGTCACCTCATGTAAAGACCCTAAATATTATGGCTACTAAGGAAACCAATTCGCAGTCATCCCCTGTGCGAGTACAGTCGATAGTCCAGCCTGAACATATGGGAAGGATAACAAATCTGAAATCCTTCGAGAGAACTAAGGACAAGTGGACCGGTAGAACTCCAGAGGACCCCGAACGGATTCAGAATTCACAAAGCACTGAGACCAAATGAAGACAGTTGAACCTCAAGAAGAACCCCCAATATATGATCTGACTACTACAAATGGTTGAACCACAGAGGGATAGTCTTTGTAACCCTCCCAAACACGACCTCGTGCATAACCCCTGTGTGAGAGGGGGATCCCAGAAAGCTTATACAAAAATTGGACTTGCTCTCCCTATCACAAGATGCTAATTTTTGTTATGAGTGCTTTGGAGAGTTGTACTCATAGCCTAATCCAAAGAGCTAATCCTAGTCTAATGTCGGTGGAATATTCTAAAAACAAAATGTTCTAGATCAATTTTAATTAGCATTGATTTTCATGGTTGTTCTTTACTCAGAGGTGTATGAGAGTGAAACTGATGATATTATGACTCAATTCCCAAAAAATGCATAAGAAATGATAAGCATTCTTTTCTTTCAATGAATGTCTACTTAAGGGAAGGAGAAGGAATTTTCCTTTCACTGTCAAACACTAAGATGCAATAACCTCATGCAATCATTCTCAATCAAGAATCCAACTTAATGCTAAAATATTTAGAAAATGGTTCTAATATAAAAAAACCAATCGTGAAAATATAACTTTTTGTTTAAATGTGAATAATAATCATCTTGATGTAAATCTTCCTATGTCAATTAGACTTCAAGATCTATGAGATTTAAGCAATCGAAAAGACACTCTTACTATGATCAAGTAAGAAGCAAAAAATGAAACCAAAATTGCAAAAATAAAACCAAAAACTCAAACAGGAGGAATTGCTTGGGAGAAATGACCTCAAAGATCAAATGGAACCATACATAGATATCTGAATTTCCTTACAACAACTTTCAGACAATCAAATAAATGATAAAGTAGTAGATCGACTCCAAATATCAAAGAAGAAGAGGGACTCAAAGCAAGGAAGAGAGATGTCAAAAATCCAAACAAAACATCATAAAATTCTTAGAAATCAAAAGGTTGGAGGATGAACCAAAGACACATTGAGATAGTAACAGTCTTGAGCAGATGAATCAGTAAAGGTTACACTTGGAGATGGATTCCCAAATAATTTTTCAACAAAAAAAGACCAACGCTCTGGTGTCAAGGGCATCAGAGTGTTGCATCACTCTGTGGGAGACTGAAAAGGAGCGCTAGTTCTCTAGATGTAAAGGTAGGGGAGCACTAGCATCTGAGAAAAAAAAAATATTCTTAGAAATAAAAAAAAATCAAGAAAAATCTGAAATTCAGTGTGTATGGGATGAATCCAAAAACCAACAACACATCTAAGGACCAAAAAAATACAATGAAAATGATCTAACGGTGAACAAAGGCCAAAAACAAGACTAAGGAAGGAAACCAAAACTGAAAGCTTCGGTCCCCAATGGATTCACCAATTTCTATTACAGGAAAACCCCCCTATGGATAGGTGAACTTCCTCTTGGATCCTAGACCCCTATAACCAAGACAAAAAGGTGCTAATGTTGGACATTGACATTCCTTCTAACGAAGATAAACTAGTCAAGGAAGAATAAGAAAGGAGTATAAGTACATTTAAAGACATTTTTCCTTGCTCAATCCAGGTTTATCTTGATCTCCAAGCTCTTCAGAAGGGCCTGCAATCCAATGAGAAGCAACGACAAAACATACTTCCTATTCTACCTTGATTAGCTTCAAAATAGATCTATCAAAAGAAACAAGTTCATGAAACATACACAAGCTTGAAGGAAACAAGCCAAGCACACACACACACACACACACATATATATTAATGAAAACAAAGCAAAGTTCTTACAACTGTAGATGCAGATGCAACAACCTCGCCAAGCTCTCTTTGTCCAAACCCTTGCTCAAAATTTCCACGATCAGAATGAATATACTTTCATTGATTATTCTCCCTTATGAGATCACAAGTTTGATGCCTTCAATGTCTCTCCCTTTCACCATGAGGAGGCCTTCTTATATAGGCTTTGAGAGGCCCAACCACCTTAGAGATTCTTGGGATAGGTTGAGGATATTTGTCCATCAGTTGTGGATCCTCCCTAAGATCCATCCTTGACCTCAATTTCGAATCAAAATGACTTCAGAGATAAGGGGGATCCTCCCCTGATTTCCTCAATAGCACAACGCTCCCATAGAATGGTTCACAGAGCGTTGCAATGCTCCCCCAAAGGAAGGAAAGGAGCGCTAGTGCTCCCTCCTAGTGGGTAGGGGAGCATTTCCCTTCAAAAATGATTTTCAAGTGGTCTTTTTCAAGGATAACGCTTTATACTCTTCATCAAATGACATATCCTTCTTTTAACTAGACTCCGAGGATGTCTCAAGTGTTCTTGTGATGTCATTTGAGATGCGACATAGGTAAAATTACAGTATGATATTTGCGACACTTGTGATGTCTACGACATTTGTAGCCAAAGTGCGACACTTGAAACACTTGCAATGACGACAATAGGTCATCATTGAAGTGAGTAATTTTGATGTGTAACACTCCACCGTGAGCGCACCATCACTCACCATCGACAAGGAACCCAAGTCAATCACAAGTTTAGGTTCACTAACATAAAGTCACAATAGATACCAGAAAAAAAAATATCGTGCATACGCCTCCAAGAATGAGGCAAGGCTAGTCGGTAGGCCACAGGTCCCTTCCTTTCCACCTTCCTTTCCAGAACTTCAAAAGGCCCCACAACCTAGGAGAGGGTTAGGACCTATTCCAAATTTAATTGGACTCTGGTGTGGTTTCATCCACAATAAAAACTCAGTCATCAACTTCATAGTGGCAATCAATGCAATGCGGATAAACATAATCGTTTTGTTGATCTTGCACTTCTTTAGTCCTTATTTCTTATCGGTTGTACTTGTTCTTCCATTTCTTGGATCGCTTTTGGTCCTATCAGGACCCCATCCTTGAGTCTATCTTAGCTCAAGGGAGTTTGATACGGTTTCCCATAGATAAATGTGATGGTGGCATCTAAACGGTACCTTGTTGGTTGTTGTCACATGCAAACTCAACCAGTGGCGAGAACTATTCCCAATGTTTCTGTCGGTCCAATACACACATACGCAACACAACCTTCCAAATTTGGTTTGTTCCTTCGGTTATCATGTCTATATCAGGGACATGATGTACTAAAGTTCAGTGGTGTTCCCAAGGCCTCTTGGGAAACTCGTCCAAAACGTCTTGCGAACATCGATTCCCTTATCAGATATGATTCTTTTGGTACATCTGGAAGTCTCAAAATATTGTTGATATAAAATCTAGTTATACTTGGTGCCTAATGCATCATATGCATAGGGACAAAGGTGCACACTCTTCGTCAGAGTGTCAACTACCATGAAAATATAATCATTCCTCCTTGCCATTAAGGACAATCCCAACAATAAATTCCATCGAAATGACCTCCCATTTCAATTTCGAAAAAGCGTGTGGTTGTAGTAATCATTCTGGATGTCTACGTTCAGCCTTCACTCACTGACATCCTAGACACCTCGTCATGTAGATAACCATGTCTGCCTTCATCCTTACCAGATGAATGATGGACTAAGGTTTGCCCCCATCTTCATGAATCCAAGATGAGCCATATACATTGCTCTATGAGCTTTGTTTCAAGATCAAACCTATCAATTTCTCATTGGGCGGTAAGTAAATCCGATCATTATATCTTGTTAATTTATCATTGTCCACCGTAAATCCCTCAAAGTTTGCTACCCACAAGGTGTTTTGTTTGACAAATTCCTTCACCTCTTGAGGCCAGTCATTGTTTCACTGTAAAGTTAGAATCCCTTCATGTACATTCGTCTTAAAGAGGTATCACTGAAAATATGTGTCGTCTCCAACTCATCACATCAACTACTCTATGCATTGTTCCCTTTATGTAGATAATCTCTAAATCGTACGTGCTAAGCAATTCTGACCAACGCCTTTCATCGCGCGTTCAAGTCGCTTTGCATAAAAATGCGTTGTAAACCACTGTGGTCTATTTTTAGTTCAAATTTTCATCCAAACAGGTAATGTCTCCACACTCTTAGGGAATACAAAATGGCCAATAACTCCAAATCGTGCGTCGCATAGTTCTCCTCATGCCTTCTTAGCTTCCTTGAGGTTTAAGCAATCACTCGACCATCTTGCATCAAGATTTTTCCTAAGCCTTCCTTGGATGCATCAGTGCACACAAATAAGTTCTTGTCCATGTCAGGTACTTTTAGTATCGGCATTGTCGACAATATATCCTTAAGCCTCCTAAAGTATTCCATGCATTTATCGGTCCACACAGTATTCTTGTTTTACTTCTGCAAATCCGTAATTGGGTTTTCTATCTCCAAATCCTTCGACGAATCATTGATAATATCCCACTAAACCCATGAAGATATGCACTTCAGTGACATTCATCAGCGCAGGCCACTCCACAATAGTCTCTATCTTCACTGGATCAATAGTGATGCCTCTGCCGGAGATAACATGCCTTAAGAAATGAATCCTCGATATCTTTGCGACTGCTTCTCGGAATTTATTCTCACGCAACATTGTAGTACCAAGCATAAAAGTTCGTTTTGATATTCCATCATTAGAGAAATATCAAATGTCGTCAAGGAATACTCGATGCTAGTCAAGTAGAGTCTCCATGATGCATCCTTCTTCTGTATGAAATTAACAGAAGGCGATACACTTAGATGTATAATTCATAGGTCTATCAACTCCTTCATTTTCACTTTCAACCCATGTAACTCAGGGGTCGACATCTGATAAAGCCTTCTTCCCATTGGTTTAGTTCCAGGTTTTAAGTCGATGGTAAATTTCATCTTGGCTTCAACGACACACCTGGTAATTATTCTAGGAATCACATCCGCAACCACTCATACAAACGGAAGGTTTTCTAATCCTTCCTCCACGCCCTTGATGTTCGGCACTAAGTATGCATATAACTTGCATCCTTGCGCATGCTCTCTTGTAGTTGTAGGGAATAAATGAACCTCAAGGATACTTGTTTTCTTCCTACAATCACACTTCTCTATCCTTCATTGTCAGTCCAACTCAACCTCCTCAAATTACCGTCGAGTATCCCATCATGTGATTCCCACTAGTCCATACTGATCATGTCGTCATAATATCTTAAGAATCATGATGTAGGTAGGACTTCATTACACTATCCCCATGTTAAAGAGACACTTCATACCCCTTCCTCCAACCATCCGGTTGGCACCTGAAGCCATTCCGGTGAACCTAAACTCTTCTGGTTCATTGCCTCTACCTAAACCCCTTCAGCGAGGTACTAGAATTAGATCTCTCAGTAGCACCGGGATCTAACAAATACTACAAGTTTGGTTGGCAACGATACATGACACCTCGAGAACAATGGAATGGTGCTCAGCTTGGCGGTTATTCACCACATTTAATGGGAGGCCATCATGCAATATAAATTAACAACCCCTTTACCTTAGGCATCCAAGTGGTTGATGAATATATCTTTAAAACAAAAAGGAGTTATTCTAACAAATAACTAGAAGGATGGTACTAACATAGGCTAGTGCCTCATCATAGTCATCCTTAAATGTTTCTTTAACTGCTAGAGCCTCATCATTATTTATCCCTTGTGACCCTCCTGAAGGTTGAGGTGCTCCAGAGATATTTCATTTCACACAAAAAAAATCATCAGTAATATTATCATTGTAAAATTCATTAAATCTATACACAATAAGGAAATATTTGAGAGATCTGAAGGTGATCTTCTAAACCTATCCTGTAAGGATGATACTGTATGCAAGGTGGAATCAATGAGATAAAATATAGGGAAACGACATATTCAATTATGCGGATACTATTGGTTGACAAACTACTCTTATGTGCCAAGAAAATAAATCATCATTAACATTAGGATGACATTGTATGCAAAGTGGAATCAATGAAATAGACATATTCAATTATGCAGATACTATTGGTTGACATACTACTCTTATGTGCCAAGAAAATAAATCATCATTAACATTAACATCAACATTAACATTTACATTTAGATGATGTCCCAATATCAACAACATACAACATCTCACAGCCCAAAATGAAATGCCAAAACCTCCTATACAAAATAATATAATATGGACCCTCAAAAGACAAACGAAGATCTCCAGCATGGTACCCACGACCATTAGGTTTTCATTCGAATAGCTAGTTAATAGACTTGCTACCGGTGGACCGAGAAACTTGTCTCAAACAACACAGTGATAGTCTGTGCGATTAATTTGATCCATCGTTTAATCATTATAATGTATACGAAACAAAAGTTTTCATAAGAAACGCACTAGCGTCCCATAGATCGTGAGCCTCAGAGTAAAGGATTTGATTTAAAGAAATCAGAGCACCAGACGGGTCTACGTTGTTAAGAAAAAGTCGGGCAGATGTCATCATTCCATCAAAATACCTGACAGAGGATCGCACTAACAGCCCAGATATCTTGGGAACCAAACGAAATAGATTGGGTTTACAAACAAAGTGAACCAGACTTTGCTATTAAAACTCCGGGAATATTCCACGTCGTTTAATTCACAAGTGTAAATTCTGAGCCCAGGAATCGACAATATTCACACAATCATCGAGTTCAAGATCCCAAGCATCGAAAGGAAGCACCAAAACACAAGGAACCAAGGGAGATCCATTGAGGGAAAGAATAAGTGCGCTACACGTCACCCAGGCATGGTCAACCTCTGCGCGATTTAGTTAGATACTGTTGGCTGGCATTTTTCTTCAGACAACCCGACACGTTTTCAGGAGGGAATCGATCCCTTCTACCAACTACGGTTAACGGTAAGGCAACGAAAATTACGCTGGTCACCTCCACATAGAAAAAGAAACAAAACTAGTCTCTAGCTAACTAAACGTTCACCGTCTATGAGAAGTAAAAAGGGGCATAATGGTCCTTGCACAGACCTCTAACAAGTGCGCAGACTAGTAAGGCCAACTCCGAGTTACCCAAGAAAGCACAATCCAAGACGTCGGGTAGACAAATTCCCAAAAATTGCAGGCTGTGAGTTCGCGAAATTACTGTCATCCGATACCCGAGCTTAGAGATAATTTCTGGAAGTGCCAAATGCCCCCATAAGACTGGTGCAAGGCCCAATCGTGAGCTTTAAACTGGGTCACACTAACTACTGGAAAAAAAAGGGGGTAAATAATTCTCAACTCCTGTCAACGGGGAATCGGCATGCGACATAACTTGAGCGCACAGACCCGGACGGGGCAGGGACGCCAGGAGTGGCTATAAGAAATCAGAGGAAATCACGCGAACCTAAGTCGCCTTCAGCGGTGGTACGACAGGAGGGTGCAGACCAAAGGTCCCTCCATAATTCCTGTCAGTAATGGTTGCAACTTCTAGTGCATGCGTGGAATTCAAATCAAGAAAACGCAAATTTAACTTATATTTACAGTTCTGGTGTATTATTGTAAGGTCAGGCTAAACTCCTTCAGCTTTACCCGACCAGCTTAAGCCCAACTCGACAAAGATTCGAGTTTCAAGAGGNTGCAGGAAGCTCCGGAGGCTTCGAGACAATCCTGCAGCTTGTAATTTTTCTATAAATTCATATCTATCTAACCTGTTCAGCAATGGTCTTAGTTTCAATTCAGCTGTGTATACGTTTCCCTTCTCTCTGTTGTTTTAATTTCGTGTTCTGTTCTTCCTGCTCTCTTCATGGTATCAGGGCAGCGTTTATACTGGGCTGTCCGTTGAATGCTGTCAAGTGGATTGCTGTCTGCTGCCAGGCTCAAATCGAATTACTGTGCGTGCTCCCTGCTGGAGGTGCTGTTAAATTTGCTGTCTGCTGCCAGATTCAAATAAAAAAAAAACCCTGATTGCAGAAGCCGTCTAGTGCAAAAGCCTAAAAACGGGATCTGGTGAAGGAGGCCGCGTTGGTGAAGGAGGCTGCGTTGGGGTGAGGAAGCTGCCACAAGGAGGGTGAACTTTATTCTTAAATTACAAAAAATTTAATGAAGTTTTTGTGTTACCATTTTGGTTTTGAAGTTTTGGGAGTCTTTTTTAAATAATAAAGAAATTTAAAAAAACAGGAAAGGATATTTTCAGTGGTGTTATTGTTTGTGCTATTGTGAAGAAGGGATAACTTCTGTGTGTGAGATATTGTGTGAAGAAGGGTTAATTTTTGTGTGGGAGTATTTTTTCATTGATAAAATGGCCATTAACATGGGTATAATTCCAGAAATTAAGTTAAATGGGAAAAATTATAATGATTGGGTGCATAAAATAGAGCCATTTTTAACAATAAGGAAGCAATATGATTTGGTTAGTGGGAAAGAGGCCCCTCCTACTGAACAGAAGGCTCTTGAAAAATGGGATCAAAGAAATAAGGAAGCTGGTGCATATATTAAAATTTGTGTGTCTGAAAAATTTAAGGGAAGGCATTGAAATATGGAAGGTACTTAAGCAATTGTATCATAATACAAGTGAATCATGGATTTTAAATCTTACTAGTGATTTACATAATTGAGGTTGTCTAATAATCAAGAAATTGCACCTCATCTAACCAACTTGAAAGATATGCGTAATGAATTAGAAAGTCTTGGAAAAACATTGGAAGAAAAGGAGTTTGTCCATATCATCCTTAGGAGCCTTCCTAGTTCCTATCAACCTTTCATTAGAGGGCTTGACACGACTGATAAAATTCCCACTATTTCTGTAGCTAATCTTATTGCCAAGTTATTGCAGGAAGAGCAACGCCTAGCAAAGGAAAGGGAGTCATCTAATGATGAAAGTCATGCACTTGTCTCCAAGGGAAGATCAACTCACTATACTAAGAAATTCAAAGATAAGCCAGGTCAGTTTTGAAAGCAACTTGAAGAAAAGAAACATTCTTATAGATTTAATAATAATTGTCATTATTGTGGGAAGCCAGGGCATTATGAGAAGGATTGTCGTAAAAAGCAATGGGACATGCAACAAAAGAAACTTAAATTTTCAAATCATAAAAACTCTATAAGAGAAAAAGGTAATGCTCTTTGTGTTGCACTTAATGCCAATGTCTCAAATGAAGATGAATGGGTCATAGATTCAGGAGCAACTAGGCATATGTCCCACAATAAGGAGAAATTTGTTATTTTAGATAATGATTACACTAAGGAGAAATTTTTTCTTGGTGATGATACACTAGACGTGATTGGAAGTGGAAATGTTGCTATTGAAGATGGAGGATTAAAAAATGTTATGTTGGTTCCCAATCTTAAGTCAAATTTACTCTATGTGATTCAAATTGCAAATCAAGTTTATAAGGTTGAGTTTTATAAGGACAAATGCTTAATTAAAGATATTAATAGTAATTATAAAGTGGTTGCTTCTGGATATGTAGAAAATGGACTTTATAAGTTTGGAAGGTTTACCTCAAATGAGAAAGCTTTGGTTGTAGAAGTTGATAATGTGAGTAGGTTGTGGCATGAGAGG
>JASDQU010815206.1:31875-43843 GCA_032191745.1 Picea mariana
ATTTTCAATAGTTCTTGAAGAAGATGGTCCTCGATGTGATACAGAAAGAGTATTCATTTGTCTTTGTACTTTCTCTAAAATAATATCGGGATCATCATTGGTCTCCAACATAAATTCGTCCATATCTGTTTATTTTTGGATGGCTCCATCTAGATAATTTATTTGTGAAGATTGGATTGCATAATTCACATTTGCAAGCATTGCATTCTTATAACATCCAAATATAACATGATGATTTGGGAAGTGCTCTTCTGGAATTTGATTCAAAGTCTTGAAGAATTGAATATTAAAATCTCTTATTCTTTCTCCTTTCTTGAGATGGATTTCAGTGAACTGAGTGAGCAACTATGATATGCCACAGAAGGCACATACATATTCATAAACATATTTTTTAGGTCATCAAATGAGACGATTGATTAAGCAAGAAGAGAAAGGTACCATCCATAAGTTGGACCTATCAAGGTCTGCAAGAAAACTCTAACCATCACATCATCATGTTCAATTAAATGGATATAAAAAATAAGTAGGAATTGATCCATGTGTCTCTTTGAATCCATGATCCCATCACCTAATCTTGGTTGTGGAGCCTAATTATCCTCCTGATTCAGAGGTCTTTGTTTTCAGCTGTGTTTATACCCCATGAAGACTTTACACCCCAGAATAATGTACACTCCTCCACACGAGGGAGTGCAGGGGGGGTTACCCCACCTGCGGGGTCTGGGGGGGATATCCCCCAAGCTGGGAGGTTTGGGGGAAAGCAGGCCCTGGCGGGGGTTCGAGGGAAAATCCCTCGAAGGAAAAATTGCCTTGTAAATGTATATTTTAATTTCATAGTAAATCTGAACCATTCATTATAAGGTCACAAATCTAACGGTAGAAGTTATGTTAGGGTTTTTTTTCCTAGAAAGGCAACCCTCTTTTATGAGGGAAATGTATTGTGGCTATGCATCATTGCAAAGATTGTATTCTGAGTGAGGAGACTGTGAGAGAAAGAAGAGGAAGTTACAGTGGGTGTGTTGTAGGTTGTATCCTTTCATTCATTGGATAATAATAAAGGAAGGACTTGGCAATTTCTCTGGGGAGTGTAGACCACACTGCGTGAACTACGTATATCTATGTCTCTATTGTATTGTGTATCTTCTGTGTTTTATTTCTGCATTTGTTTTATTTTATTTCTTTGTAATCCTATTTTTCTAACATCTAAGAACATAGGTAAGACTCCTTGAGGTAGGGTTGGTAATGTGTGTTGTTCTCTATGTAAATTAAGTGGGTTGTTTCTATCCCTTCTTCTTGGAATTCTTTCTCTATCATTTATTTCTTCTTGATTCTTAGAAATTACATTTCTTTCTTCTTGATCACCAATGGTTAGGGTTCTTTTTATTTCTAACTTGGAACTTTCACCAACTTTGTAAAGATGAAGTTTCTTACTTTTACTTCTCGTTAGTGGGAATTTATAACATTCCCATTTTTCTTGAATTCACTAATTTCTTCTTTGTCTCGGAGCTATTGCTCTTTCTTCTTCTCTAACAAGGGTTTCCCAACATCTTCCAAGTTCAACACGGCTCATAGTTGTTGTTAACACCAATTCATAAAGTTTATGCAAAGCACTTCCTCGACTTATAAGTCCTACTTGTAGTTGGGGTTGATTTGGTTCTGGTTGAGTCATCAAAATTATGGTCTACAAAACCAACCTTTTGTTATCCTCGATATGATCACCAAAAATATTGATTTGAAAGATTGTTTCATGGTATTTAAGTCAACCTCATGAGGATAAAATCCCCTTGCATTTTTTAAGAGGTTGTACTCCTCTGTTTTCAAAATTACATGCAGAAATATAAACAATACTTTAGAAGGACCAAGCTTATTTAAAATAAGTATTCACATGCAAAGGATGCCTGAGATAGGATCGGGTGTCTTATAAAGAAAATATTTACAATATATTACAGGATTCATAAAACAATAAAGTGTGAAAGTAAATAAAATGGCATTTACATCACAACATTCATCCAAACAGAAACAATATTCAAGGAAAGGAAGCAAGAAAATATGGACCACATATGGTAAAGAAATCTAAAAGATAATTGCATTAGGAAAAAAAAGATTATGATAGATACACATTTGGAATCTTATGCTTGAATCAAATTCTTTGAGTAATCCAAGTGGATATCGGTGGCCACCTACCTATTCCACTAGTTCAAAGAACAGTTTCCATTTTGGCAGTTTGTTTTACAATTTTTATGGTCCCAAACTTCAGGGGTCATTTTGAGGCCCTAAACAATGTTTAATGGTCTCAGCAGCACCTAGCATATACTTGGAGGTAGATACCAATTCAAACGGAATATGTACTCCTCGATTATGCATTTCCAATGGTGTATAGAGTTCCCCAAATGCATATTGTATGTAAAAGTTACGCCCTCTGTAAGTTGACATATCAAATACCCCCATTGGGGCCCACAAAAATTTTGGTGTTTCATCTCTCGGGGTTAGGGTTTTGGATGTTTAGGGTTTTCTCATGTACGTTTTATGTTAAAAATGCCTTTGGAGCCTCATTGTACTCATCTTCTTGCAAATGAGTGCAATTATCACATCTCTTCTCAGAGATAAGCTGCCACCATTCGAGCAAGTTTTTTTCAGTCTGCATTTTTACAGTTTCAACAATTTATCTTTATTAATAAAAGTAAACTTTTATTGTATCTCTATGTATTAATTTTCTATACATTTATATTTCATTTCGTTCCATTTATAAATCTGGATCAGTGGTATTAGAGCGGTATGCTCTTTATTTGTTTCTCGGTGCATTTCCCCAATGAGGTCAGGGTACAAGGAGTTGGGACTCAAAGTAGTTGATCCCTTGCAAGACCATCCCCACCGAACACAATGGTCTCCCATGGAGAAACAAAAATAGATACGATGGAGTAGGAGATCCTTTTAAATTGTTGATTGAGGAAGCCCTCGCGTGAAAAGGGAATGAGATGATGGACAAATTTGCACAAATCCTTCAACGAATGCTAACAAGTGATGCATATTCATCAAGAAGCCACTTCGGAGGCACCACCCCCATCAAGGTACAAGTCAATTTTGATATCCCCTTATTTGAAGGCCATATAGATGTATATGTTCTAGATAAATGGTTGAATCTGCTAGAAGGGTATTTTTCGGTCCATAATTTTTCCAATAGAGAAAAGATTACCTTTGCACTCCTCAAGGTTGTCCCCCATTTCAAGGATAAGTGGGAGACTTACTGTGATGAAAAGTACCTTGAGGAATATGCAATATTTTCATTCTCACCCACTTGGGATTCTTTCAGGGATTCTATTAAGGAACAATACTACCCTATTGGAAGTTTTGATGACCAATATATGAAATGGACCACACTGTGACAGTAAAGAAACCAGACATTACCAGAGTTCATAAATATATTCCATACCTTGTGCACCAAGTTGGGTATCAAAGACTCTGAATTACATATGGTGCGGAAGTATCGTGGTTGTCTTCATAGAGACATCCAAACAAAAATGGAGTTTCTAGACATTTCATCACTAGGCGTGGCTTATCGATATGATATCAAAATTGAGAAGAAATTTAAATATAAGGAGTGGGAGTTTGGATCTACAAATTCCTGACAGTAGAAGTAGGGAAAAGGTGGCCCCAACCCATGGAACAAAGGATAGAGCAAGGATGAACCCCCTAAGAACAACCAATTCAAGATGCAAAAAAAGAAGGGTAATGAGAAGACGAAGAAAGACACTAGGAAGTGGTGTGAATTTCATAAAATCCCATGGCATAACATCGATGAATGTCACTTGAAGTAGTCATTGGTGGCTGAGTGAAAGCCTCGGATTCAGAGGCATGTTCTGACTCTAAATCAAATCCAGACAAGGGGAAGCAGATCATCGATGCAGAACCCAATTCCATTGTCTCTACCACCAAGGTCCAACTAAGTGAACAAGAAGAACCAGAGGAAGGTGAACGCCTTTTTCAATCATAGATGTGGGTGAAGGGTTCTCTGTTTCATTTCATTTTCAATAATGGAAGTCAACATAATATGATCTTAGCTAAGGTCATCAAGCAGTCAAACCTGTCGACGACACCACACCCACAACCCTACACCATCGGGTGGCTCCACCAAGGAAGAGATCTCTCCATCAACCAATAGTTGTGTCTGCCCTATGACATCAACCCATTCAAGGATGGGGTATTGTGTGATATTTCCACCCTTGAATCTTGTGATGTTCTTTTAGGCTAGCCATACTTGTGGAAACGACATGTTGTATATAAGTCTAGACCTCACAGTGTTATTATTACTTTGGATATACAATTGTATAGGATACCAGAGGTATTGATTGATGTGGATATACTTTGAATTAAACGATATTGATTATGTTTCTTGTATAATATTTCTTTGCGATCATACAAATAACGAGTGCCTAATACCATTCCACATTCATTGAGTGGCACCACATCACACGTTACCTCATCCACAAACTTTGATGAAATTGCAAACTTTAAAGTGCATTGCTTTGTTATGTGAAATTTATGATTGGTTCTTATCCATTTGAGTGAGTAAGGTTTCTAATGCATCTTAGTGTTTAATGCCAATTTTTTAACCACYTCCTTTGAAATCAATTTAGATTGAGATCCACTATCTATCAATGTATTGATCTTAGTATGTTTCATTATCACCCTTATGTGAAACAATTTGCATCTAGAATCATATCCATCACCAATTTTACTTGTCAAACCAACTRATGTGATATTAGTCTCATCACCTACATCATATCCCAAATATGTTGGCCATTTTGTTGYTGCAACTGTTTTCCTCCCTTTCCTCTCTTTGAACCATTTCGGTCTCTTCTMTGGGTGCAATTTCCAKCAATGGTCATCATTGTGCCCTTSTTTCTTGCAATGCTTGCAAGAGAGCTTCTYTTCCTTTCTTATYGCTGAATTTTCTTTCTTTCCATTCCCCTTTCTTTTGTCCTCTTTCCTTGAAGATGATTCCCTTGATAAACCAACTCATGTTTTCCCTGCTTCAATGTATCTTTCTTGAAYAGAAACCTCATCAATATTAGTAGGTCCAAACATAAATACATTGTTTTGMATATGTRCAGATAAACCTCCTATATACTTCATACGAGTTTCTTGGGTATGTAATGGAATATTCAACAGTAATTTCATCTTACGAAATTCATCTGTGTACTCTTGCACCGTTTGTCCCTTTCTTAGTTTAAGACTTTGCCATTCAATTAAATCCTTCTCTTTATAACCCAAAGGATAAAATTTCTTTCTAAGTGCAAACAAATATCTTGCCATGATGGAAATACATTACCAACTTGTTGCGTGCCATTTTGCAACTTACTTTTCCATTATATGAGCGTTGTTCCTACAAGACAAAGTGATGCCAACTTGATTTGAGTTGCCTCATCCTTGATTTGTTTCACACTGGAATAAACTTCCATCTGTCTGACCCAGTTATCAAGCCTCTCAACATTGACTTCGCCATCATACATGGGTAATTTAAATTTCACATCAAGCTTAAGTAAAGGCATATCATGGTTATTTTTATGGGAATGTTTTCTTGCGGTGGATTTGGAACTTGTACTTGAAGATGAAGAAGTTGATGGAGAAGAAGAAGGTGAAGGAGGAGGTTTACGAGGATCCTCTCCTTCTTCACTTTTGTCTTGTTTAGAAGATTCCCCTTGGAAGGGCCTTTTTCATTCCAATCCTCATATAAGACCTTTACCATCTCAGACATGGCGAATAAAGTCTTTTCCAACTCAATCTCATTCTGAGACATGCCTTCTTCCCATGCCATATCCTCACTTTGAGAAGTCCTCTTTCTCGATCCAATATTTGGATCCCCTTCTACAATATTTCCTTCACCGTGACTCAACTTTTCCCTGGTAATCATGCAAACTCAAAAATCAATCGTCAACCTACTCTGATACCACTTGATCTAAAATGATCTTTTAAAGACTATGGCTAATTTTTAAAGCATGAGTTCATTAACTAATTAGGAATTGATGAAAGAAGTAAAAAATAATGAGATATCATAGCAGCCATAATAAGAAATGAAAATAAGAATGTAAGAATAAAGAGCAGCAAACCATAACAACAAATATGTTAATCGAGTTCGGAAAGATTGCCTACGTCTCCAGGCCTTTGTCTTAGTGGGTGAGGTTTTCTTATTTCTCTTCAATGATTCAAAACTACATCAAAAAAGTGTCAAATGGATTACAAACTGGTCTGGATATATTTTTCTCAAACTCAAGAATCCAACACAACTAACGACATTGAAAATGGTTGAGCATAGCTCCCGCAATTAGCCCGCAAAGTTCCCCTCCTCAATGGATTCCCTAAAAGAAATGGCTTTGGCTATCAAATTCCTCAACATTTCTCTTGTTCTGAACCTCCCTAATGCTGCCAAGGACCCCTGGTTTATATATATTTTAAGTAGGCATCAATCTCCCAACTTTCTCCCAAGATATGGCCTGAAATCGAGCTCCAGATATCCCAATATTGGGAAAAATCCATTAAAAACAACTAAAAAACCAATAAAAAACATATAATATGGTTTAAAACCCATATTTGGAAAAATATTGGGTGCAGCCCCTTATCTTCAGGCTCCAGGTCACATGGGAACATTGATGTGTCCACATGTTGGTACGCCCCTGGTCATTAGCTGCTTAACTTCGTCCCTTCGTCGTTGGCATGGCCATATGGCCATAGTCCTAGCTCCCACGCGCTCCACAGGTGGTTGTAGCTCCTGGTCTTTATCCCTTGGTTGATCAAGGTTGGCCTCCACCAGTCAGGGCTTTATCCTGAACAATCTATCATGTCAATGTTAAATATTAAATCCATTGTATTACTAACAAGCCACACATATAGCGCAACCAGTTAGCTCGAGGAGTTAGTACATTATGCCCATGGAGGTCGGGGGTTCGAATCACCCGGAAGCCATAACATTTTTTTGACCTAGACATCATTGGAAAAATCCAGGGTGGCACGTGGCACCCTCTGATTGGGCCATGTGTCACCCTGTGATTGGACCGTACCATACAGTCACCAACATAGTCAACAATCCAGTCAGTGTACAGTCAACATGCCACATCATCACTGTACAACCGAGTCACTTGCCACATCACATGTCATACAACCACGTGTCGTGCCACATCATCATCCATATTACACAGTCACCTAGCCATGTTAGCATCTGTACAACCCATTTGTCATCCCTACTTCCATGTGGGAACCTGATATTGGCCCACGTCATGTACAAACTGCCACGTGTCATTCGTACAGTGCCACGTGTCAAATTCGTACAGGTGCCAACTTAGATCGAAAATGTCAATTTTGAGTGACACGTGTCACCTTCTGGTGATGCCACGTCAGCATGATGACATCATCATGATGTCACGGTGACACCAGTTGTCGTACTACTGACATCAACAATACAACATGTTGACTTTGACCAGTTGATGTTTTTTGCTTGTTTGGGAAATCGGTCAGAACACGATAACGTTTACATAAGGCGTCCATTTATGAAAAACATTATATGGCCATTATAAGCGTGATGAGATGGACGCAATGGCGCTAGTTTCATATGATTCCTAGAAATTTGATTTTTAGGCCTTCCTGGATCCATTTTGGATCATGCCTCCCCACTAAGACCTTTTGGTCCTCCAAAAGGGTATTAACCATTCATCAAGTACGGGATAGGCCACCCCACTTGGTCTTTGTCTTTAAACTTTGTCCTGTGCACCTATCTCATCAATATCAATTGAAAAAAAACCATGACAACTGACAACATATTGTTAGCCACTTGTACTCTTTCACATCTAAGTGAAGCCACTACCATCCATGTTGAAAATATTAGCAGAGTTAACATTAGAAATATGACTGCAAATGAGCTAATATGTTTGTAGTACTTGCATGAAATTAGCTTATCTTGAAGCAAAGTATGATTGAAATTCCATTCTACAACTATCTCATGTTCATGCTTAAGATCAATTGCTTGATTTGGCACAATTATAGGTGTGTTTCTTGCATAAGTTGCCTTCCTAAATTGTTCCATTGTTTGTAGAGATTGATTTTCTTTTAAGTGATGAGCATGTACAACATATTCATTGCCTTCTCTGATTAAGAGATATTGATTGTGTTCCCTATAGAAGATTTATTTTTGATCATACAAATAAGAACTACCTAAGACCATTCCACATTCATTGAGTGGCACCACATCACACGTTACCTCATCCACAAACTTTGATGAAATTGCAAACTTTAAAGTGCATTGCTTTGTTATGTGCAATTTATTATTGTTGCTTATCCATTTGAGTGAGTAAGGTCTATGATGCATCTTAGTGTTTAATAAGAATTATTTAACCACTTCCTCTGAAATAAAGTTAGATTGAGATCCACTATCTATCAATGTATCGATCTTAGTATGTTTCATTATCACCCTTATGTGAAACAATTTGCATCTAGAATCATATCCAAGACCAATTTTACTTGTCAAACCAACTGTTGTGATCTTAGCATCATCACCTGAATCATATCCCAAGTCTGTTGGTCATGTTGTTATTGCAACTGCTTGCCTCCCTTTCCTCTCTTTGAACCATTTTGGTCTCTTCTCTAGGTGAAATTGCCCGCAAAGGTCATCACCGTACCCTTCTTTCTTGCAATGCTTGCAAGAGAGCTTCTATTCCTTTCTTGTCGATGAATTTGCTTTCTTTTCATTCCCCTTTCTTTTTTCCTCTTTCCTTGAAGATGATTCCCCTGATACACCAACTCATGTTTTCCCTGCTTCAATGTATGTTGCTTGAACATAAACCTCATCAATATTAGAAGGTCCAAACATAAATACAGTGTTTCGAATATGTGCAGGTAAACCTCCTATATACTTCATAATAGTTTCTTGGGTATGTATTGGAATATTCAACATTAATGTTATCTTACGAAATTCATTTGTGTACTCTTGCACCGTTTGTCCATTTCTTAGTTTAAGACTTTGTCATTCAATTAAAGCCTTCTCTTTATAACCCAAAGGATAAAATTTCTTTCTAAATGCAAAAAAAAATTGTTTCCATGATGGAAATACATTACCAACTTGTTGCATGCCATTTTGCAACTTACTTTTCCACCAGATGAATGTTGTTCCAGCAAGACGATGCGTTGCCAACTTGATTTGAGTTGCCTCATCCTTGATTTGTTGCACATTGCAATAAACTTCCATCTTTCTAACCCAATTATCAAGCCTCTCAGCATTGACTTCACCATCATACATGGGTAATTCAAATTTCACAACAAGCTTAAGTAAAGGCATGTCATGTTTATGTTTATGGGAATGTTTTCTTAAGGTGGATTTGGAACCTGTACTTGAAGAAGAAGAAGGAGGCGAAGGAGGAGGTTTAGGAGGATCCTCTCCTTCTTCACTTTTGTCTTGTTTAGAAGATTCCCCTTGGAAAGGCCTCTTTCGTTCCAAGTAATACTCATATAGGACCTTTACCATATTAGACACAGCGAATAAAGTCTTTTGCAACTCAATCTCATTCTGAGACATGCCTTCTTCCGATGCCATATCCTAACTTTAAGAATTCCTCTTTCTCGATCCAATATCTAGATCCCCTTCTAAAAGATTTCCTTCATCATGACTCATTTTTTCCCTGGTAATCATGCAAACTCAAAAACCAACTATCAACCTGCTCTGATACCACTTGATCCGAAATGATCTTTTAAATACTATGGTTAAGTTTTAAAGCATGAGTTCATTAACCAATTAGGAATTGATGAAATAAGTATAAAATAATGAGATATCATAGAATCCATAATAATAATGCAGATCATAATGTAAGCATAAAGAGCAAAAAACCATAACAACAAATTTGTTAACGGAGTTCGACAAGATTACCTACGTCTATGGGCCTTTGTCTCAGTGGGTGAGGTTTTCTTATTTCTCTTCAATGCTTCAAAATTACATCAGAAAAGTGTCAAATGGATTACAAATTGGTCTGGCTTTGTTCTGCTTGACCTCAAGAATCCAACACAACTGATGGCATTGAAAACGTTTGATCGTAGCTCCCGGAATTGGCCCGCAAAGTTCCCCTCCTCAAAGTCTTCCCTGCATAAAAATGGCTTTGGCTGTCAAATTCCTCATCATTTCTCTTGTTTTGAACCTCCTTAATGCTTCCAAGAACCCCTAGTTTATATAGATATGAAGTGGGCATCAATATCCCAACTTCCTCCCAAGATCTGGCCTTAAATCAGGCTCCATATCTCCCAATATTGGGCAAATTCCATTAAAAACAACTGAAAAAACAATAAAAACATATAATATGGTTTAAAACCCATATTTGGAAAACTATTAGGTGCAACCCCTAATCTTTGGGATCCATGCCACATGGGACAGTCCATGTTTCCACACGCTGGTGCACTCCTGGTTGTTATCCCCTTCGGCCCTTGGTCATTGGCATGGCCATATGGCCATAGCCCTAACTCCCATGTGCTCCACAGGTTGTTGTATCTCCTGGTCTTTAGCCCCTAATCGGTCAAGGCTGGCCCCCACCGACCGGGTCTTATCCCGAACAATCCTCCACGTCAAATTTAAATATTAAATCCACCATATTACTAACAATCCACACATATAGCCCAACCAGTTAGCTCAAGGAGTTAGTCTTTTGCACCCATGAAGGTACGGGGTTCGAATCCCCCGGAAGCCATAATAATTTTTTGACCTAGATGTCATTGGAAAAATATGGGGTGCCACATGGCACCCTATGATTAGGCCACGTGTCACCCTGTTATTGGACCATACCATACAGTCACCAGCAATGTCAGCAATCCATTCAACGTATAGTCAATATGCCACATCATCATCGTACAACATAGTCACCTGCCATGTCATCTATCGTACAACCACGTGTCATGCCACATCATCATCCATATTGCACAGACACCCTGCCACGTCAGTATCCATACAACCCAGTTGTCATCTATACCACCACATGTCAGCCTGTTATTAGGCCATGTCATGTACAGACTGCCACGTGTCATCTGTATAGTGCCACGTGTCAAATTTATACAGGTGCCAACTCAGCCTAAAAATGTCTATTTTCAGTGACACATGTCACCTCCTGGTGATGCCATGTCAGCATGATGATGTCATCATGAAATCACATTGATGTCACCTTTCGTACTGCTGACATCAGTAGTACGTCCTATTGACTTTGACCAGTTGACGTTTTTTGCATGTTTGGGAAATCGATCAGAACGCGATAAATTTCACATACGACGTCCATTTGCGAAAAAAATTATATGGCCGGAATCAATGTGATGAGATGGATGCAATGGCATTGGTTTCGTCTAATTCCAAGAACTTGTATTTTTAGGCCTTCCTAGATCCATTTTGGATCATTGCCAAACCAACCACTAAGAAACAAGGTTTGTACACCCCTCTGCCTACTCTCGATAGGCCATGGGAATCCATCTCAATGGACTACATGTTGGGCCTTCCTTCAACCAAGTAAGGAAATGACTTTTTTTTTTGGTGGTTGATCGGTTCTCTAAGATGGCCATCCTAACAGCCTGCAAAAAGAATATCACAGTGGAGGCCACTACCAAGCTCTTCTTCGAACGGGTGTGGGTACACTTCAGGATGCTACAGACCATCATATCATATCAGGATAGCAAGTTCCTAAGAACATTTTGGTCCAGCCTTTGGTCACTGTTCGACACCAAGCTCACCAAATCCACCGCCTTCCACCCCCAAAATATTGATGGCTAGACAAAGGTCGTCAACAGAATGATCGTGCATATATTGCACATGTACAACTACAAACATCCGTGCACATGGGATGAGAGTCTCTCATATATTCAACATAACTACAACAGATCCCTTCATAGCTCAACCGACCACAACCCCTTTTAGGTGGGGTTGGTATTTCAACCATTGGGTCCCATTGATGTTGTGTTTCCC
>JASDQU010815207.1:13784-23943 GCA_032191745.1 Picea mariana
TCTCTTAGAACGTTGCTTTGATTACATTACGAATATCCATGTTCCTAGGAGATTAAATCAAATGATAGATACTCCAGCTAATCAACTATTAGATTGGCATGTTGCACACACATAAAAAAGAAGCACACAAATACACATGTACATACATTTGTAAAGAAATGTGATCCATAAGACATAAACGATGTAAATATATATATATATATATATATATATCTCAAAAGGTGTCAGAGTACATAGGTGGGTGCGAACACCTAAAAAATAATAATCCGACATAGATTATGGGGCTTATGCCCTAAAAATATATACAAAAAGAGTTCTCTCGGCACATAATGAGTCTATCTCATCTAAGCACAGGTCCTATTCACCCTATCGTAGTGAACGACAGCATTTTCCAAAAACCGGAAGAGTTGGACCTAGGTTCGTGGCACCCCAACTACATGAGGCTGCATGGATGGTGGGAGATCCTTGATCTCGGCCATGGGAACTACACGAGTGAGCACGGTCAGGTTCTGCTCCACATCTCTCAAAACTCTCTCAGCCTCTCCGGCTGGAGGTCCCCCTGCAGTTTCTAGTCCGCTGGCTACCAGTGGTACTGCCTCTAATCGAGGACATCACCTAGTCCTTGAGAAGTCTATTGGGCGCACTGGTCCCACATCTGTACATAACACATACATAGTTGTCAATACTCTGATACATATAAAAAATGATATATATAAAAGAAACTAAAAATTAAATAACCTTAAAACGCATGTACTTTTCTCTCCTCGCTCCTCTCCAGGAGGTACATGCATGTTTGGATCTCTGGAAAAGTTGATTCCAGCATAGGGGTAGTCCTGTATCACTAGAATTTGTCGTGCCCACCTATTGAATAATTTGTCATTGAAGGCCTCTATGGTCCTTCCTCCCCCCTGTCGTGGTAGTAATGCTCCCCATCTACACACCGCTGGGAAGGAGGCCACATGCCCCCATACTGTCTCTCTGGGATTCAGACTAGGTACCTTATCAAAGAAGAACGATCACATAATGGTACCAAACTCGAAGTTCTTGTTGCTACGCTCACGACAATCTATAAACTGTCTCTTCATGCAAGTGAGCATGGTCGTACTCCAGTCAAAAATTCGTGCAACTAGGCACTGCATTGCATAATAAATGTGCTCTCGAGAAGCCTGGTGGACGACTGTGGATCGAGTGATCTACCCAATGAGTAGTAGGATCACCTTCAGTGACAAGTTGGTGATCTTGTTGATGGACACTTGAGAACCTACTTTCTCACTGCCAGCGACACAATGCATGCCGATGTAGTCAACGATGTTAAAGGGCCCAAGGGGAAATGTAGGCAGGTTGACTAGTTCCCCTCTCCTCGAGAGGTCAGTCAAGAAATATATATCCTCAGTCATTGGAGTCAATGAAATCCCCTCGATCATGAACACCTCTTCGTCTGGGTGCCAGTAATCCACCAGGGCATTCAGTAGCCTCAGTTGTGCCCTCATAAATGGAAACATGTAGAACTTCCATAGCCCACATTGTTTCAATGTGGCAATGGCAGCAGGGTCCTCATTGACCAAGATATCGATCTCCTCATGTTCCCTCTCCCTCCAATGGACATACATCATGTTCCATGACAGTTCAAAGGGGGATTTATCTCTTGCATATTTTATTTTTCCATGCTTTTGAGGGTGTACGTGGGTTGTTTTGGACACAATCGTGTATGTACACGAGCAGATTGTTTTTCGCCCGTGGACATATGCAGTTTGTCCTTTGACAGCCCGCGTACACATAGGGCCACCCTTTTTTAGGAGAGCGCCCCCCCCCCAAAAAAAAACTAAAAATAATGCTAAAAGGAAGAATTGAAATGCAAGAGGGATGAGTTTATATTTACTTGGTCTGAGCAAAAGATTGTTTCATCCTCTGAAGCTCCCAGACTCAACTTTTTTTCCAAAGGGGTATTTTTTACCTTCTAGTTAACTTTCAAATTGCAATGGTGAAAACGAGTTGTCAGCTTCTATTTATAGACTTTTTTGGTCCTTTTGGCCACTTTTTTTAACCCTTTTGTCATTTTTTTTGGCTTAAAATCATTTAATTTGGTTCTTGAGTTTCTTATTGGATGTTACGATGCACTTCGCCCTTTTGTTTGGTAACTTTTTGGGGAGATGGGTCACTTTTAAAGGTCCTTTGTCAAAAGTCGTTTTTCCAACTTTTTGCATATAAGTTAGGATTTCACCTCCACTTTCTACATCTCGTTGTCTTTTCTTCTTTGCCATAGCATCGATCCCACCGAAGTGCGACACAGAACCATTTTTTTTTTTTAGAAGTGTTGTGATTAGGTGGTAGATCCTACCTTTACATGGATGCCCTAGATATATCCTTGTTGCATTTTGGCTTCCATGCTCTCTCTAATGAATTTAGGCTCGAGAGTCCTTGTTAGTCCTATCATGATTACGGGATTGAGGCTCATTCGTTTGATGCATCATCACTCTTGGCCTCACCCCCGAGACTCCAAAAAATGAGCATGCTTTGTTGTCTTTCAAGCTCTCTTTGAAATCTGAAAGCAACATCCGACAAGACTACACTTATGCTTTTCAATCTTGTCTGGATTAACTGAGAAAAGTAACTTCTTGGAGTCTTCTTTAAGCCCTTTTCAGAATCTGTAAACATGGAAAGATTGTTGAGCGATCTTGTCGTCCTTCACGCTTGCCAAACTCAAATTTGAAGGCACATTTGTCTGATGATAGTTTACCCCTTTTTTCGGTACGTATGGTCAATTTTACGAACAAAGGTATACTCTAGGAGCTTCGGTTCGCTAGAAGAGTATTCTTGGGTATAACTATAACCCTTTTTCTGGCATGAGGGACTAAATTTACAAAAAAAGAACACACACAGAGTCCATAGTTAATCTTTTTTCAGACTCCCTAAAATTGAAAAAATCGTCCAGTGACCTTGTTCCTTCACACTCGTTAAATTGGTCCAGAAGAACATCTACTGGCATGAGTTTACCCCTTTTTTTGGCATGTAGATTATGGAGGAAAAAGGTACACCTCGGGAGATTCGTCTCGTCGGGAGAGTTCTCCTCATTAAATTTTATACTTTTTCAAGCTAAGGAGACTAAATCTAGTAAAAGGCAGTGAGTCCATAGTTAAGCTCTTTTCAGACTCTTTAAAATTGAAAAGATTGTTGAGTGATCTTGTCTTTGTCACACTCATTAAAATGGTTTTTAATAGACGTATTTTCGGTGCTAGTTTACCCATTTTTCAAACCGACTAGACTATTTTCGAAAAGGTACCCCAATGGAGTCTTCTTTTATGTTTTTTCAGACTCTCTTAAAATGAAAAAACTACCGAGCTTACCTTCTATGGGCTCGTTAAAATTAGATTGAAGGGGGTTTCATTGTGTCTTCCTAATCACATTTTCATCTCTATGTCTTTGGCCTAATGTTGTCTCCATGTTGCTCTCAACTGAACCTTTGAAGCATGCCTTATACACAAGCCTTGTAGCACTTTGCCTCTGTGACCTGACACCTTGACCCATGGAGGAACTTTTCTCGAGTGTCATTTTCTTGCACATGTCTCCTTGCTCTGAGCATTAGTATGTTCCTTGTGCCTGGAACTAGTATGCTTGTGACATTCCTTCCTCCTTTGTAACGTAACATTCTTTTATTATTTTTCAAGCTCTTTAAAAAATGGAAAAAGACAAAAAAAAAAAAAAGGAGGGGACGGGAAATGTATATTCTTTTTTGGCAGCACAATGAATCGCCATTGGACAAAGCACATCCTTTCGTTTGTTCATCAAGCATTGGGATCTAATATGACCTTAGGAAGTTGTTCTTGTTACATATAGCTGTGTCCTCCTCTGTTTGGTTACTCTTCCAAACACCTGGAGAGTTTGTGTTGCCTCCTGCATCGTAAACTTATTTCAATGTCATGTTGTTTGAGTCTGATCATTTTTCGTGCTCTTGTCTAAGGGAAGTTTCACCCAGCCTGAGTCGGCCTTTCTGCAGTTTGTCTCTCGACCTCATGCCCAACCATCCCAAAAGTCCAATCAAGTACTTGTTCAAAATCAATGAAGTTCTCTGCATGATCATTGAGATCCTCTTTTCTTTTCCCAACGAGTCATCGAAGACCTCTGGGTAGTGAAGTCATACACTCACATTGCACTCCTACCTGAGTATTGAAGATCTTGAAGTTGTTGCTTGAGCTATGAAGACCTCATCTCCAACCATTAGGCGTTGTTGGCTTCTTGAAGATGTATATTATACTTGTATATCTTTGATTTTGAGATGTAGATCCGTTGTGTATTGCTCGTGACTACACTTTATATAGTTATATGACATGGATATGTTGTGTATCTGATTGGCAACCATGATTTATTTCATCCTGAGCATGGATATGCCCACCTCAACGAGACATTTGTTATTTTTGCAGAGGGCACCTCCCGAACTATGGTCCCAAGCTCACTCGTTTTGTACGTTGGTGAATATTTTGTAATGTATTTCAGCCATGAGATTCTCTTTCTGACCTCACACATTAGGGGGCGTCTGTTATAACCCTAAATTGCTCTACACATGCATACCTAGCATTAGCCCTCTTATTTGCATTTTTTCCCAATCCATCACTAAGTTGCTCTTCTAAAAACCCATTTTTTGAAGATGTATGCACCCTGCACCACTACTGCCCATGTACATATGCTTGTTGCACCACTATAGCCAGCGTATGTATGCATGCTGCACCACTACAACCCACGTATGCTTGCAAAAGTTGCAAAAAATAAAAAGTTGCAAGGAATTCCTTGAGATTACAAGCTATTGGGTAGTTTCCCAACTAATCCACCGCCTATAGCCCGTCACCCAACCGAATAACCATCATTTTGTCATATAAAAGGAGGTGTTGGGGTCTCATTCCACATATAGACATAAGAACAATGAAACTCTGCTTGTTTCACATCCCCTACTTGCCCCAAGCATTTGCAGCCCTTTTGTGAGAATTGCCTTAGAATTCCCCAATTTGCCTTCCTTCATCCATCATAAACCCATTATACTTCCCAAGAAGAAGGTTGAGAGGAGAAGCCATACAAAGGTGCACTTGGAGCTTGGTGAAGAAGAGCCCGAACCAGGTTCGTGGAGTAGTAGCTGGCTTTGGTTGTAAGTGATCGTTGTATTATCAATAAAAGAAGTACTTTTTCTGTCTCAAATCATGATGTATGGAATGTTTGCATTTGATTTATGTTTTTGTTCTAACATCTAACCCTTATTTGTATACAAAATGCATGCTTGTAGCTTTTTATTTGTTTGTCTTTGAATGCAGGCCAACCTTGGGAGGAGGCGTGCAATCATCGAAGCTTTCAAGCATGAGAGGATCATCACCGGACGCGGAGTAGAGGTACAGTTACCAAATCCTTCTCATTTTTCTTTTCTTGTATGAGTCTGGGGTATGTTTGGAGTAGTTAGAGAAGTAGGAGATTTTTAAACGGTTATTGATCTACCTACATTGTAAACCTTGGTGTAGCCATAGGGGGGTTTTCCCACTAGCAATAAGATGCCATTTTCTCAACTAAGATGAGATTTTCCCTGGTAAACATGAAAACTCAAAAACCAACCGTCAACTAGGTCTGATACCACTTGACCTAAAAAGATCTTTTAAACGACAATGGTTGAGTTATCTTGCATGAGTTATTTTACCATTTAGGAAATTAATGAAAGAGGAAGAAATAAAGAGGAAACATATCAGCCATTAATCAATATACATATATGAAAGTAAGCATGCAGAACAACAAACCATAAACACCAAAGTGATAACGAAGTTCGGCAATCTCGCCTATGTCTCTGGGCCTTTTTCTCGGTGGGTGAGGCTTTATTATTTATGTTTGAAGCTTTAAAAGTACATCATAACAATGTCAAAAAAGTTACAAACTAATCTTTTCTTTTTCTACCAGATCTCAAGAACCCAACAAAACTGATGGCACTGAAATCGGATGAACGAAGCTCCCAAAAATGGCCCGCAAAGGTGCTCTCCTCAATGGCTTCCATGCATAAAAATGGATTTGGCTCAACAATTCTTCAGCATAAACCTGTTTTGAACCTCCACCATGGATTCAAGAGCCTCTAGTTTATATAGGCCTGAAGTTGGTAACCACCTCCCAACTTCTCCCCAAGATCTGGCCTAAAAAAGGGCCCAAGATATCCCAATATTGGCCAAAAATCTCTAAAAACTGTTGCAATCCATTAAAAATCATTAACATATAGTATAAACCCACTTTATGGGAAAATAAAAGGGTGCAACCCCCTTTCTCTGCGCTCCTGGGCATATGGGTCTTTCCCATGTGCCCAAGCGTTAAGGCCTTGGTGCGCTGGCCCCTTCACCATTCGGCTCTCAGTCACATCTATGGCCATGTGGCTTGGTGCTCTGCATCCACGTGCTCTGAACTTGGATAGGTCCCCAAAGGTTTAGCCCGTGGTTAAGCCCCTTAGTCGGTGGGCTAGCCCGGCTGACCGAGGCTAACCCCTAACCTCTGCGCCAAACTACACACAAGGGTCATATGTATACCACCAGGGCTTAAAATGGAATATATTGGGTATATGTTATATTCTTTGCATGTGTGTGTGTGGGTGCGTCAGGTTCAACAACTGCGTCCAATGATTCCAACTCTTCCCGTGGGATGTGTCATGTGCGTCAGGTGCTTTTTACGGGGGTCCCAAGTATGGCCCCCCATGGTTACGCGTAGCGCCCCGAAAATTTTTTTCGACCGGTTTTTGCTATTGCTAGCAGATTTTGCTATTTTTAGCAGTTTTCTAAATTTCCCGGATTAAGGGATTATGGTTTTGGTATCTGCATAATACCTAAAAACATTTTATATATATTGTATGGTGAATGGTGAAATTCATATAATGAATATAAGAAAGGTTTTCCCGGTTGAGGGTTTCCAGTATAAATCTATGTGTACTATGTGAATGAGCCATTGATTAATTTCTATTTTTCTTAAGAATCTATATACAATACTTTACTTCGCAGGTTTAAAACTAACATGTGTTATCAGAGCTAGTTTTTGGCTTCAGGGGGACACCTTTGTTGCTGAGGATTTGGCTCGGTCTTGATAGATCAAGTTTATCTTGGGTCTATGATAAACCCGGGTTTATTGGGAGCTTTTGCAATGGAGATTCGAGTATAGAAAGAGGAATGGTGAGCTCATCTAGAATCGAGATAGAGAAGTTCAACGGTAAAAACTTTGAGCTATGGAAGCTCAATATGAAGGACCTTCTTGTAGACAAAGAACAATGGATCATTGTGGATCCTTGTACACAACCTACTGGTACACTGTCTAATAGCACACAGGCTACTAGTACACAAACTACTAGTACATGACCTATTGGTATGTTGAAGGAAGATTGGGAGAAGTTGGACAGAAGAGCAAGGAGTACTATTCGACTTTGCCTGGGAGATTCGGTGTCATTGAATGTCTCGGGAGAATCTAGAGCTAAGGAACTATGGGATGAGTTGGGAAATTTGTATCAATCAATGTCCCTGGTAAAAAAGTTGTTTCTTCGAAAGACGTTGTATAATCTTAAGATGGAAGATGGAGAGTATGTGACAGAACATCTAAATGCCTTTAATACTCTAGTAAGTCAACTTGTCTCTGTTAATATTACGATTGTAGAAGAAGATAAGTGTATTGATTTATTATGTTCTTTGCCAGACTCTTGGGATAATCTGGTTGTAGCAATTGGTAGTACCACTCAATCTACATTGAAGTATCAGAATGTAGTTTCATCCTTGTTATCTGAAGAGATGAGGCGGAAAAGCATGGATAGTCATAGCACAGATGCTTTATTTGTAAAAGGTCGTACCCAAGACAGGAATCCTGGTAAGCCTTTGGGGGGGAGATATAAATCTACAGGTAGATCTAAGTCTCCAAGAAAATCTTTGAGGAAATGTTGGAAGTGTGGTAAAACAAGGCATTATAAGAAAGATTGCAAGTCTAAGAAGGTTGATAAACCAAAGGGATCTCATAGTACCTCTTCCACAGAGGCGAAAACCTCCACTGAAGAAGGAGGTGATGTTTACCTGGCATCTACAAGTACACATGCAGACCGTGATGTATGGTTGATCGACTCAGGTGCGTCGTACCATATGACTCCTCACAAGGAGTGGTTCTCTGAATATGAAAAATATGATGGTGGTGATGTATTCCTAGGAGATGACTCGACAGCCAAAAACTTGGGATGTGGAAGGGTTAAGTTGTTGCAAAATGGTGGAAGGATTAGAACTCTCCCTGGGGTTTTGCAAATTCCAAAACTAGCCAGGAGCCTAATATCTATAAGCAAGATGGATGATGCAGGAGTGGATACTATATTTGGAAAAAACACTTGCAAGATGGTACGAGGAAAAATGGTGTTGATGAGGGGAGTTCGGTGTGGAACTTTGTACAAGTTGTTGGGAAGCACTTATACTAATGGGTGTAACAGTTATGTTGTCCCTGAGCAGAGAAATAAAGAAGACAAGACCAATATTGTCCCTGGAAAGAACACCATGTTGTGGCATCAAAGACTGGGACATATTGGAGAAAAGGGCCTTTGAACACTACATGATAAAGGTATGGTTGAAAGTATGTCTAATTGCACTCTGGATTTTAATTTCTATGAACATTGCATATATGGTAAACATAATCGAGTAAGATTCCCATCTGGTGCTACAAGAGCAAAGGGGATCTTAGAATTGATACACAGTGATGTGTTTGGACCTGTTCTTGTTCCATCCCTAGGTAAATATGTGTATTATGTTTCATTAATAGATGATTTTTGAAGGAACACATGGATTTATTTTCTTAGAAAGAAATCTGAGGTATTTGATAAATTTAAAGAGTTTAAGGCTCTGGTAGAAAATCAGAAAGAGAAGAAAATAAAGGTATTGAGAACAGATAATGGTGGGGAATTCTATGGAAATGAATTCGAAGAATTTTGCAGGAAGTGTGGTATAGCAAGGCAGAAGACTACTCCATACACTCCTCAGTAGAATGGAGTTGCAGAAAGGATGAACAAGACACTGATGGAAAAAGCAAGGAGCATGTTCAGCGGTGTTGAGTTAGGACAAGAATTTTGGGCAGAGGCAGTGGGTACAGCATGTTACATGGTCAATCGATCACCCTCATTAGCGTTGGATGATAAAACTCCACACGAGGTATGGACTAGAAAGAAACCCTCTCTTGAACATATTAGAGTGTTTGTTTGTGATGCTTATGTACATGTTCCAAAGGAAAATAGGAGTAAGCTGGATAATAAAGCTGAAAAGTGTATCTTTATTGGTTTTAAAGATGGTGTGAAAGGTTATAAGCTTTGGAACCCAGAAACTAAGAAGATTGTTTACAGTCGAGATGTTGTTTTTAGAGAGGTAAAAGATGCTTCCAAATAGGAATTCCTACCACGGAAAGAAGAACCTGAGAAAATAGAGCTTGAGTTGGATGATGCAAAATCTAAATCATCTAAAGAAGATGAAGCAGAAGAAGAAGAAGAACCTCATACCCCAGTATTGGGGAGATCGGTGAGAGAAAGAAGGCAACCATAAAGGTATAGTCCACCTGATTTCCATTCCAATTTTTCTTTATCTATTACTGATGATGATCCCAGAACTATCAAGGAAGCAGTGAATTCAGAGGATAGTAAACTATGGAAGAAGGCCATGGTTGAAAAAATGGATGCCTTGGATAAGAATGAGGCATGGGATATAGTTGAGTTGCTAGCTGGAAGAAAATTTGTCGGTAGAAAATGGTTTTTTAAGAAGAAGTTTAATGCAGAAGGTAAAGTGGAGAAATACAAAGCTCGGTTAGTAGCGAAAGGTTTTCCCAGGTAGAGGGAATTGACTTTGGTGAGATTTTTTCTCCTTTTGCTAAGTTAACTTCTATTAGATTTCTTTTATCTATTGCTGTTGCTTTTGATCTTGAAGTGGAACAGATGGATGTGAAGACAACATTCCTACATGGGGATCTGGAAGAAGAAATCTACATGAAGCAGCCAAAAGGCTTTGTAGTGAAGGGAAAGAAAGAGTTGATCTATAAGTTAAAGAAGTCACTATATGGTCTAAAGCAATCACCTAGGATGTGGTACCAAAAGTTTGACACATACATCCTTGGATTGGGATTTGTGAGAAGCAGGGATGATCACTGTGTATATTCCAAG
>JASDQU010815207.1:44226-56846 GCA_032191745.1 Picea mariana
CTCCTAGCAACAAGTTGATGGAACGATACACCCAAACTATTTGGGCACTTCTCTCGAACCTATTATCTTTAAACATCACTCATGTTAAGAGGGAGTTGAATTCAATGGTTGATCGGTTAGTTGTCTTTGCAGCTTCTCCTAATCAACAACCTTTTCCACACAGGCCTGATTGTTATTTTCAATCTCTATATCATTCACATGTCCCAGACAATGTAAATTCTTGGTAGGTCTTCCCTAACGATGAGAGTATTTGTGTTTTCATTCAAGATGAACCTCTTAATCCCAAGGAAATGACATCCATAGAGAAAAACACAATTCCTAAGGGCTTGACTCCTCTTGAGAGTTTGTTTTCATCGAGTGATGTAGGAAATAAAGAGAAAAAGAGAGAAGAGGGGTCAAGAAGGAATATGGGTGAAACATATCGTGGAATATTGGGGCACTCGAATCTTCAAAGAACGTTAAAATAAGTACCCAATGTTCTGATAAAGAAGAAATGAAGTTTTCCAAGCTACTTGGTGGATTTCAAATGGTTTTTTCTTGGTCTTATAAGGATCTTCGTGGTTTTGATCCTGGTCTTACACAACATGCTATCCCAATCAAGGAAGGCATGAAACTTGCTGGGCAAAAACAAGGGCCTAATAACTCTGCATTTAAAGCAACTTATCAAAAGGAGTTGGAAGATGTCTTAAGGGCTGGGATTATTTTTTCAGTCTACCTTGAATGGGTTTCCAATTGGATACATGTTTCGAAGACCACTGATCATATTAGAACCTGCATTAATTTTCGCACTTTCAGTCACGCTATTATGAGAAATCCTTTTTCTCCTCTCAATATGGAAATGTTTCTGCAATAGTTTGTGAGGTCACAGATGAGGCCCTTACTTGATGAAATTCTGGGTTACAATAAAATCAAGGTAAAAGGGGAAGATGTTCATAAAACCACTCCTATCTCAATTCGGGGTACCATGACTTATAAATTCCTATTTTTTGGCTTACCTGATGCAAGTACCGCTTTTAAAAGACCTATACACACAACTCTTGATGAATTGATCAACATCCACATTTACCTTGATGATCTAATCACATACATTAAAAGGATGATAATTACCTTAGAGTTCCAAGTGTTATCTTTGGGTCCCTTCAAAATTGATTTTGTCTTGGATACTAACTCTTACATTCTAAGGGATTTACATGAGCAATTGCTTTCCTATAGCTCAAACGGTTCTCGCTTGAAATATTGTGAGGGACCAACGTGAAAATTTCTAATGCTGTTATGATTTTCTGTATACTAGTAACCTAGCTCTGCTTTCATTTTTGTGCCATGTTCTTTCCTGCCTTACAATAGTTTGACTTCTGCTTTCTGTTTTAATTTTTTCCTATTGCTCTTACGTTTCTATCATTTTATTTGCTGTTGTTTTAAATTTTGCGATTTTACTTCTGTCATGATTTTGTTTCCTACCATCTTCTAGTTAATTGGGTCAAAATAGGATGATTGGATCAGTTCTGCCACAATGAAACTTCTGCAAAGCTTTGTTATTCAATAACAACCAAGATTACACAGTTGTTACGATGTTTCCCTAAAGCATACTTGATTTTGTTTTCTTCTTTCACTGTTGTCTTATAAAGAATTGGTTGTCTCCCGCTTCTTCTTGCCATTTCTTCATCCATTTGAGATTTTAAAGAGCAAATCCGTAAATTTTCTCCTTGAAGTAAAGAGCAGATTCTGGTTGAATGATTATGCATACAGTGGTAAAACCCCTCATACTTAACACTTTTCATGAGTTATTCCCAAATTCCCAGTCATTTTTCCATTAAATCCACTCACTTCCCCCTGTTGCATAATCTTCCTGGTTATATATTCTTGACCTATTGTTCTTGGTCTGCGAAACCATGAGCTCTGAGTTCTAAATCTGTTGAAGACAAATTTCCCTGTGAATTTGCCAATTTGTTGATGATTAAAATCGCAACGAAGTTTTGCCCGTAAACTATTGGTAAAGCCTATTATTATAAATCTAACAGGATAAATAATACTAGTAGGCGGGACCCCCTTGTAGATTGGAGATCAGATCTGGTTCTTATTTGATGTTTGTGCTACTGTTCAACACTGCTTACATGGTAGATGAGATCTTGGATGTTGGTTCTAATCACGACAATTGAATGATGGATAAGGCATGTTATGTGTTTTTCTGCTGCTCTAGGCTCATTTATCTTGTTACGATGGTCTATGTTATCATTGCTATATGTTCATGGATTCCTTACTTTAACACCTGCACAATAAACATGTTAGCAACAACACATAAGAGTAGTTGAAAATAAGTAAATAAGTATAACAAAATGCAAAAAGAAGGAATCAAACTATGCTCTTATACTACACTACATGCATCAAAATTTAAATGATTGTTGTTATCCTAGCTAATAAGTTAATGGCTATGCGATTTTTTGAGTTATATAGTTGATATGCATTATGGTTAAGTTGGCAATGGTAAGATATGATGTGGTTGGCACGTTTGACAAGTGATAGATGCTAATTCCAATGCATGGTTTAAATGAATGGTTAATGGATTAATGGCTGGAGTGTACTGAGCAATTAAATGATTGGAGGGTGGAAGCAATGTGCATTTATTGCACGTCACCCTTACTCCTTCCACTGGCCGCCACCCTAGTCGGGCTATTGTTTAACTATGTTTGTTGTGGTTAGGCTCCAACTTTCAAGCAGAGGGAGAACCGCTCAACCAATCTACGTTTTTAAGGTGCTCTTGGTTACATGTATGCCTTTTTTTTGCCATCCATGAATTTGCTCTGGTTATGAAATAGATAGTGGCTCGACAGTATGGGTTTATGGTTTCCTTGAGTCAGACAACTGTGTTAATTGGTGATATTTTTTTGGAATGAATCGTTGGTGGTTTTTCATTGCAATGAAGTTTGAAGTCACAATGTTATTGGTCATTTTGAGCATTAGTAGCCATAAAGGCTCTCTGTCATCCTTGCCAGTTTTAGTTTGAGGGTTTTGTTTGGTCTAGAGCGTTGTCTTCACGCATTCGTATCCCATACCCAGTCTTGGATTTTATGGGTTTTAATGGGTTTGAAATTTTTAGTGTTACTGTGCATTATTCACTTGGGTATTGGGTTGTTCATGCTACTAATGGTCGCGCAGTGGGTTATATTGCTTCTTCTCGGCTCCGTTTCATCTCAGCGTTTTTAGTTGGTTGGCTGGGAGAACCACGAGGGTTATACCCTCCTTGTGATAAGTATCATTATAGGGCCAAAATGGAGCCTTTCTCCTCTGTTCATAACCTCTCCTGTCACGGGAATTGTCACCCTCTCCTTAAAGTCGATTGTGGTATACCCTGTGTCTGCACCGTTGGTCTCAGAGGTTTTCACTAATGAGAGGAGTCGACTCTAGCCTCCCTGTGTTGGTCCACAGAGCAAACCCTTGATTTCTCAAGCCCAAGTGTTGTTAGAGGGGACCATTATGGCCTATTGTGTATACTGTTGGTTGTTATGGATTGGTGGTGTATTGTCGACAGAGTTGATTACTGGCTCGCCTCGTTGATTATGTGACAGTGGTGTTGGTTTTGGTATCTAGTCACTGCATTTGTTTTTATAATTGAATGGATAAGGTCAGTAAGGTTGATTGGATGATTTTTTAAATCGAATACACAGTCTCTATCCTTTTGATTATTGAATTGATAACCCAACACTATTTTTAAATTGATTAAATCACAACATTGCTTCATGCGTGATGCGTGGGTATGTGTGGTGTTCCTATAGCATGTTAGGTTGAGTTGTTGATTATTATGATTGTGTGTTTTAATTTCCATGGGAGTATTGCAATCGTGGCGATTATKGTATGGCCATCCAATGTGTATGCTATGGATATTATTGGTCGTGCCCTCAGAGATGGTCACGGGGTTTTAAAACATAATGGCTTTGTTGCAATTTGATGAGGCTTACTGTTGCTACCTCRCTATATTTATTGATAGCCCAACATTATGGTTGTTTAGATTCAAGGTAGTTGGACCTGTGCAGTCACATAAGTGCTCTTGTGTTTTGTCGAATGTCTGTGTGTTTCACGACATAATATGTGTTAAATGGTGATGGTTGCCTATGAGTTTAAATGACAAGTCAAGGTCTTTGCATTTAAAATATTGATGGATTATTATGCTGACTGTCCACTATATTTTTAATGAATATCATGCATTTTAACAGTGATAGGCACGGGTGCTCTGACCATATAACCTCATTGCAATTTAATTATTAAATGATTTAAAAGAAATAATCGAGCACTACCTTTGAGTTGTATTTGATAATTAAAACAATTTGTGAGCAGTGGTTGATTTTGATGCTGAACAAAGTGGAAATAAGTGACTGGTTATGCATTTGGGAATTGTTTTAAAATATTAAATGGATAAATGAGAGGAACATAGCTCCCCTACAGATTGTTGTGGAATGCATACTGTCTTGTTTGATGACACTGTGTTAAATATTTGATTATGAACAATGAGCAAGTTAATGCACATAGTTTTTGAACTATACACAATAGTTTTTTTGAGTCACAGTGGTCATTTGGTTGGTGTATTTCCTTTTATAGAATGGTTTTATGGATTACTTAATTAATTTTATGAACAATACCCGCTCTCTTTCCCCACCATTATTTCGCTTTTTGCTAATTACAACACCATCACCTTCCCACATTCATTTTTCACTCCCTGTTCTAAAATTGATTACAATAAAAAAGAATTATGTATTGAAGCAGTTGGAAGTCGCAATTTCTTGGTTGGATCACAGTGATGTTTTCTTTGGTTTGCATTACAGTTGATTTTTTGTTGTCTATGAGCAGTATTTGTGTTCTTTTCCCCCTCATTATATCACGTTTCTCTAAATACAAACCCCTCACATATCCCAAGACCTTTTGTTCACCCCCTGCTCATTGACAACAGTTAAACAATTTGTATGGATTGGATTGCATGAGTCTGATATGTTGTCTGAGCCAAAATCTATTTCATATTTTTAAATAGTTGTCATGTATGGTTGTTAAAAGGACTATTTTCTAATCAATCACACATGCATGAATGAGTTTTTTCAGCTGAGGTATCCATGGCAGAGGCAACTGAGGGAGAGGTAATTGGAACAGAGGCCCAAGAAGGCCAAGGTTCTCCATACACTTTGACGTTGACTCACAAGAGTTAGGCTAGTTGTTTCAGGCCGGATTTTTCAATTGGATTGGGAAAGGAGTGGTCCAACCTAGGTCTGAAAGGACTCCCTTCGAAGATCCACAAGCCCCTAGTATTCCCATACCCCCTCATGTCTCATTGCAACCCGAGGTTCCCGAAAATGACAGATGGCAAGAGATTGTCCACATGGCGGTCTCCCAACATCGTGGCTGGCCCAATTTTTCCTTACCTGCTCCCCCACCTGTTAACCATATCGCCCAAGATGCACATGTCCACTCACCAATTCAGTCCTCTCATGCTAGAAAAAGGTTGAAAACTGAGGCCCACCATGCCCTTGACAAAGGAAAAGCCACTGCTTCCCCTTCCTCACCCTCCAATGGCTCTGATAAATCCGTGTCTTCCTGGATGCATTTGAGGGATGATTATTCTCATGTGACCAACGAGATTAGGCCTAAAGGCTCAACACAACCAAAGGAAAATTCAGAAAAATTAAAGGGTGACAACAACAATCAAGGGAAGATTGCATCTCAGAGTGGGAAACATGGTTTTTGAGTTTTTTTTATGTTATTTATTGTGATGAAAGTTGACTTCATAAATTTTGGACAACATGTTTTCTTTGGATATATGAGTAATATATTTTTTTGAAAATAATTTCAAATATTTTGAGATAAATTGTCAAATGTTAATATGATGACAGGAGTCACAAGGAGGGGTGTTTTGCTTAATTAACTAGTATGTCATGATTGTTAAAAGCTAAAGGGAGTCACAAGGGGCCACACCTACTAGTTATTATTTATTTATAACCCTTATTATGATTATTACTTTCCCCCCTAACTAAAAAGTTGGTTGAGTCTTTTAATTAACTTAACTAATGAGGTGGTTCAACTACTTCAACCAATTCTAATTTGCTTAAAGGAAAAAGGAAATGGAGGAACAAGAGGAGGATAGAAGGAGAAGCATACTAATGTTTGCTCTTTGAGTTTATGATGAGATAGTTCATTTTTCATTCATTCCTTAATTTATCACAAGCCTAATTATTTTTTATGATAGCAGGGTCTTATTGTAGACAACAAGATTCAGGGCGGAATTACATCAGTCAGACACTTGTTTTTCAGAGGTGTTGATCTATCTTTGATAGTCTGTGTGGACTTGTCTGTTTGTGAATTAGTTTTCATGACTGACAAAGGCTATTGTGCAAATTCGAGTGGGCAACAATATGTGGCAAGTTGATCCATCTTTTAGAGTTCAGTTTTTTATTTTTTGTCAGAGGTCCTTTTGTATGTTCCATCGAGGATGTCTAAGTTTGACTTTGGTCTGAAATTTCTGCATGAAATTTTGTAAAAGGAATGACTCTTTGGTGAAATGGAATGAAATAAAGGATTGCTTTATGTCTCATCTGTCTTGATTATCTTCTTGGTGTCTTTACTTCTGTCTCTACATTTATTTCAACAACTGTTATATTCAGAAAATCATATAAAAAGTGAAATTCCAGCAAGCGTTTTACTTATAAAAGAGTAGCCTAAGCACTTGTAATCAATACCTGTGAGTTAGGATGCTATTTTTGTTGGCTATAAACATAGGGTGATATTCACGTATATTTTTCTTTAGCCAAGCAGAATCTGAAAATGCTTGATTAAGATCATTTCATATATTTTCCTCAACATCCCTACCATCATGGAAAATTCCCAAAGGAATCAAAGCGCACCAAAGTTTATGCATTTGCAAGGTTTTAAGGGCTTTGTAGGTGGTTATGTTCAGTCGGACCTTGAGGAGGAATGTGTGGGCTTCCAAAGGACACAAATTCAAATGGGAGTGCTCAACTCCACTCTCACTTTTGAACTTGAAACCCTCTCTCAACACAGACCCCTTATTGAAAGGCTGCAAGATGAAATTCATTCTCCGAGGATTCAGATTGAAGAGAAACACACCAGTCTGGAGATAATGTAGAGTCGATTTGATCAGCTGGAATAAAACCATCAACAACAAATCACACTATCAAGCACTCATGGAGCATCCAAGAACGTAACTTCAACCACAATCAACCAAATTCCGGACCTCAACGAACCCCACCCAGATTCAATTTTGGAGCAGCAGGGACACTCAAAGATCAAAATGAAACCGGGTAGTTGAGTTCTTCTAAAATTCAGATGTTATGTTTTGTTTTTCTCTCTATATAAATGAAGTATTCTATAGATTGTATTATGCGAAATACAATAGATGAAATATAGCTAGGGAAGGTGGAAACTCTATGATCACAAATTTGTTTTAGCATTTCCAAGCTTCAAAGACTTTACTTCTTGAAGGCCTCTCATGGCCCTATTTTTGTATTACAGTGGATTTATCCACACTTTTTAATATATATTTCCCAGTTCTTGTAAAAAAAAAAAAAACTATCACACCTACAACAAAATAGTCAAAATTACTCATCGTTGTCGAACTTCCAGAAAACATTGACTATGTCAAAATTGACCAAGTCAATGAATGTTAAACCATTTTCAACCAAGCATTATGCATTTTCTAGCTGAGTCCCAAGATTGATGCAAGTTTTTCATTACATCGACTAAATTTCATCTCTAGGTTAACGAAAGTTCATCTCTATATCGACGAAAGTGCATCGCTAGATCGATGGAATATCGTTGCAAGATTGATGGAACTAGAATTCCGTCAAAAGCACGATGCACTTCAAGCTGCCCAGAAAAAAATGATTAAAATTTTAATAATTATGTAGTAATTTGTGACGGTACAGTTAATTTTATTCTTATCATTGGAATATTTTGTTTAATATTGACCCCATATGTACTAGTGAATCAATTTATTGTTTTGTATGCTACAATGAGAACTCCAAGACATATCCTTTTTGAAAGTATATATGGAAGTTTCTATTGTAAGATGTATGGACAAGACTCTTTTTGATGGAAATTAGTTTTTTTTTTTTTCTTTTAATTTTGTTGCTTGATAAGATCCTCTTTCAAATACTTCAATGCAGGGTACAATTTATATGTTCATTTCTCCTTGAAATAGAAATATATGATAGGGGTGGCAGGTGCAAGGGGGAGTCTTCATGATCCTAGAGTAAATAAGCTTGTCTATTACACCTGGGGGATTTGGAATGTCTTGAATAACTTAGTTGAGGCTTACTCTCTGTGGTGTGATCTTTTCATTGCAAAGGATGAAGGATTTGGGTCCTTTTTAATTTTTGGGGACTCAATGTTGATTATTAAAGTAATGATCTCTCTATCAAGTCTAGGGGGACAAATTAAAATCCATTTTCTCCCGAATCAAATGAGTCCCAGCCCAATTTGATTAGGTATATTTTTACCACATCAAGAGGGGATTGAATGGGGAGGCAAATAATTGGGTTAATCTTGCCTCTTCCTTAAGTCCTAGATTTTTAAACAAAAATGGGGATTTAAGCTACTCCTTAATCCCATAGATTTATCTACTAGTGGATATTAATTGGCACTAAATCCAACACACATTCATAAATTATCAACATTTGGATGAGATTATGGAAGGACGACGTGAGATCACTAGCCCCATATTCCCATAAGGCTGGGAAAGTCTCAAGTATAGTTATTTGATGCGTCATGATGAGTTTTCTCATGAAATATGGGATAATCTTAGCTCTATGCTTCACTCTAGGGTGAATCGTTAGCAATTCGGCATGGGGTTTTTTCGGTCTGAGACCTAGATGTGAATTCTATGTTTTATTGATGAGGTTGTTTGTTACCTGGAGGGGACGTGACGAATTTTTTAGTGGACAAATTTTGAGGATAGTGGTGTAGGGACACACTTTGCTTCCAATGTTGGTAACTCTCTTCCATCATAATTTCTGACCAGGCATGCCATGGTCTTTCGACATTTCTTTGTGGATTTATTTGTATGTGATAATTCCGATATAGCATACTGGAGCAACAAGTATGGGTTAATTTTAGAGTTTCATTTATGTTCGTGGCTTGAAATTTGGCATCTCAGTTTGGGGTCTGGTGCTCTGGTTTTTTGGCTAGTTGTCTTATTATGTCCATATAGTTCGTTTCTGGATTATATCTTCATGGAAGGTGAAAATAGGCCAATCATGGATAGCGACAATATCAGGGAGGTAAGACGAGTCCTTTGCATGCATGAAGACATCAGTCATGTGAACATCAATGTGTTAATGACAATCTCCTCCAAAATTTATGAGCTTGAATAGGCCAGTTCCACTCTGAATGTCAATATCATGAACCTTCTTCTAGTTCAGAAACAATGAATTGACACTGGGGACTGGATGCAATAGAATTTGTTCATTGGATCTCTCTCAACTTATGGAATCTCTCTCCTTCGCCTCCAACAATCATGGCACTGAGAAATCGAACCAAGCATGGATAATGGAAGATGAAACTATCCATTAGATTCAGGATCCTATGGAGATTGAAGGTCCAAGTTCCATTCCAACAAGGAGCATATAGAATAAGGCAATTTTCATATCTAACTTAGTTTTAATGTTTTTTTAGAGTTATTTGTATTTTGTCTCAATATGTTAGACATGCCACCAGTAGAAATACCCGAAACACTTGTTTGGAGGAGAATTTTCTATCTATAGTTATTAATCTAGAAATATGTTTAGTTTTGTGGAAGTTCCATGAACTCCGGGACATGTAATTGCTACTAGCTTCAATGCATCTTTCTTTTTGAATGAATATAAATTTATGTTTTGGTTAATACAAACGCACACACGATGATGATGAAAACTACTACGACAATGACGTTGATGATGATGAAGATGACAATGATGAGGATGAGAAGGATGATAATGTTGATTATGATGATGGTGATGATCATGACAATGGAAATGATGATGACGATGATGATGACAATCATAATGATGATGAAAATTATGATGATGATGAAGATGATGACAATGACAATGATTATGATAAGGAGGAGGAGGATGATGACAATGTTGATTATGGTGATGACAATTATGAAGACAACAATGATGATGATGATGAATATGATGACAATGACAATGATGACAAAGAAAATGATGAGGAGGAGGAGGATGACAATGTTTATTATGATGATGATCATGACAATGGAAATGATGATGACGATGACTACGATGATGATGATGATGATGATGATGATGATGATGACAATGATGATGACGATGAAGATGACGATGACGACGACGATGACGACGACGACGACGACGACGACGACGACGATGACGACGATGATGATGAGGTGGAGGAGGACGATGATGACATGTTGATTATGGTGATGATAATGATGACGATGATGATGATGATGATGATGACGACGAAGACGATGATGATGACGACAACGATGATGATGTGGAGGAGGAGGATGATGATGTGGAGGAGGAGGATGATGACATGTTGATTATGGTGATGATAATGATGATGACGATGATGATCATGATGATCACGGTGATGATGATATGTTGATGATCATGACAATGGAAATGACAATGATGATGAAAATGATGATGATGATGAAAGTGAAGACAATGAAAAAGAAAATGACAATGATGAAGAGGAGGATGATGACGACAATGGCAATGTTAATTAAGGTGATGACAATGATGATGACAATATGATGATGACCATGACAATGGAAATGATGATGATGATGACAATGAAGATGATGATGATAACAATGATGATGATGATGATGATGATGACAATGAAAATGACGACGACGACGATGATGGTTATGATGATTGCAACGACAATGACAATGATGATGACGATGAGGAGGAGGAGGAGGAAGAAGATGAGTATGACAATGTTGATTGTGGTGATGACAATGATGACAACAATGATGATGATGATTATGATGATGTGATGATGATCATGACAATGGAAATGATGATGATGATGATAGTGATGATGATGATGATGATGACGAAGACAATGACAATGATGATGATGACGATGATGAAGAGGAGGAAAATTATGACAACGAAAATGTTGATTAACATGATGACAATGATGAAAATGACAATGATGATGACAATGTTTATGAGGAGGAGGACAACGATGACAATGTTGATTATGGTGATGAAAATGATGACGACGACAAGGATGATGAAACCTACGATGACAATGATAGTATTGATAAGTGTGCAGAAAGCTTTTGACAATGACTATAATAATGATGATGATGATGACAACAACAATTTCAATGATGTTGATGACTACGAAGACAATGACAATGATGACAATGATGATGACAATGATGAGGAGGAGCTAGGAGGATGACAATGTTGATTATGATGATGACGATATGATGATAATCATAACAATGGAAATGGTGATGACGATGACAATGATTATGATTATGATGATGATGATGATGACATTGATGAGGAGGAGGACAATGATGACTATTGGTTACTACTTTTGATCCTTTCACTAGGCCGATTCGCCTCCAATTTTGACTCCAAAACCTTTACTTTTGCTCATTTTCACCTAATTAATCGCATAATGAGCATCAATAAGGTAATAAGTTGTGTTTTTGATGTTAAGTCTTAGTTTTCTTGTAAATCATATTAAGATCTATTTCTATGCCAAAATCACCTATAATTCAGTTATTACAGGAATTAGCTTTGTTTTATGAATTACAGAATTGAAGGTTAGCATACTTTCACTCCCTCAAAGGGAGAATTTCCACCTAGAGGCACTTAATTGACATCACAAGATGTAATTTTTATATTGTACCATTCTCAAGTAATTTGGCATCTAGTGGTCAATGCATGGTCAAATCCGACAAAAAATTACAGGAAATTAGCAAAAACAGTTGCAAATCTGCCAGCTTGCTCACAAAATTAGGAATGTGATGCCCATGAGCTAAGAATAAGTTCAATCACTCATAATATCCAGGATTTAACTCAAAGGATCATGTATAAGTTGTTATAAGTGCTAAAATGAATATCTAAATGATTTTTCTACAATCTATTTTGTAAAACAAAGTGTAATCTTCAGTTTCCAGGTAGTGATATTCAAAGGTGTTTTTTTGAGCGATAAGGACGAATCAGGGAATTTTGTGACATGGATTTTGTGAGGAATAGGGTCATGAACATGACAAGTATGGTAGATTCCCCCCAAATTGCAAGAAGTGGGCTATACGAGTGTTTATTCAAAACATGATTTCCCAAATTTTCATGTTGCAGTTAGTTTTCAATTTTCTTAATTTGTAAAACTCAGATTGGATTTGGTTGGTTAGTTATAGACTTGGGAAATTGGTTACTATCCTCCCCATTGAATCTTTTGTATAAATATATCCTCAAAGAAGAGTAAAAAATGCAATTGGAATGAGAATATTGTGATTATCATCTAGAGCTTCTTCTAACTTGAACTATATTGAAGCATTAGTACAATGGAGCTTTGTCTTTAATTTATGAGTTAGATCTTTCACACATTTTGATTTTTCCTTAAACAAA
>JASDQU010815208.1:34434-48511 GCA_032191745.1 Picea mariana
CTATTAGTATTCTTATTTTTATATTTTGTTCCTTTGTCTCCATTAGGAGAAAAAGCTATCTAAGTGGATCTGGGACCCTTATATTTCTTGTTGTTGTGGTGACGATTTTGCTTCTTGGGATTCTTGGGTTTATCTTTTTGATGGACAACTAAGGCTTTGTTGGAGGTACCTGTAGTGTTGATCACTCCAAGTTGTACTAGCTTATCTTGATCTCTAATCAAAGAATCACAAAAGTTCTCAAGACTGGGTTTTCGATAAGTTGTCCCTATAGCCTCTTGTATGGTATAAAAGGTAGATACAAACACAAAATATGCACTACCTAGCTTAGAAAGAATAAGATAGATGTAACGATCTTCATCTATCTTTATCTTACATTCTTCACATAAAGTTTTGAGTTTTTTAAAACTAGATAGATAGTCTTCAATGCAAGAAAAATCACTTGGACTCAAAGTTAGTACTTGATTTTCTAACTGTTGTGATCGAATAATATTGTGTTTACCAAACACGGATTCAATCTTTTCCCAAGCTTCTTTGGGTTTATCAATTGATTGAAGGTGGAACCTTAAATCATGAGAGATGGACATTCTAATTAATCCATGTGCTTCATCATTCCTATTATCCCATTTGGATTTCTTATCAGCATCAGTGGGTGTTTTTTCCTTTCCCAAGGTAATCTGCTACACGCCTTTACTTCTTAATAAATCCTCCATATGAGATTTCAATTGGAAGTAGTTAGTGTTGGTAAGTAAGATATTACTTTTAGAATCCATAATAAATATGAAAATAATACTAATTTAAAAACTAAAACTAATGATCTAACTGGAAAGAGCTCAAAAAGTTATGCGGTTTTAAAAAAAATGGCACTGAAAACGGACTTCGGATGTGAGAGTTATGCCCTTTTAAAAAAAGGCATAAACGGTAACCAAAGGACCACGTGGTAGTGTAAGTTTCTTTATGAATTGACCCAATTTTATAAAGAGAAGCAGGGCTCACATTTACAAAGAAAAGTTGTATGTAAAATAAATAACTCTAAAATAAAATATTAAAGCTACTTATAGTGATTCACTTTTATACTTGAAGTGAAATACACTTTACAATTTTAGCATGAACTTTTTCAAAAAAAGTAACAAAAGAGACACTTGAACTCAAAACCTCTTGCTTAATAACACAACCTTTAACCAAATGGTCTAGCAAAACATATTCTAATGTTCAGAAGGAGGATTGGGGTTGTTTTTTTTGTTGTTGTTGTTGAAAATCTTGGAGAGCGTGCTTAAAAAAATGCTTTTCACACAAGAACAAAATTTTGCTCCTCGATGACAACAAGGGTTAGATCTCGGTTAGCTTACCCAGAAGATGCACATTTTCCTTTCTGTTTTTTATTTGTCGAGATAACACAGGGCATAGGGCAAAGAGCATGTGCATATCTAAAAGAGTAGAAACCCAGGAATAAAAAAATACAAAACTAAAATAAAACCAAAATACTTCTCTGCAAAAAATTTAAAAAATGCGTGTTTAAACTTTATACCTCTAGATCTGACTGTAATGGTTGTATCTTGGGCAAACAGAAACCTTTTCAAGTAAAAATAAAAGTGTTCCTGGATGAAATGAGTGCTCCATATGCAATGGAACAGTCCTCTCAACCCAGAAATGTATGAAAATGACATAAAATGGAGATGAGGCAACTCGTCTTCACGATCTTGATCTACAACAAGAGAAGGTCTTCAAACAGTCTTTGATACGATGTTTGATAACACAGGTATTCCAATAGAGGAAAAACACCTTCTGTAACCACTCACATAACCAGATCAAATATCAACAAACCAATTTTTTCATGTGGTAAAACATCTATGGGGAAACATCCACGGCCCCAGCCAACACGACTACTTGGAGCAATTTATTAATGCAAAGAAAAAGATTACAAAGAGATTTTACAAGAGAGTTTCTCACAATCGATCATCGGAAAATGAACCTCCATGCTCTTTAAATAGATATCATGGACCAATTGGTTGTTATGCCATGGATCAATGGACATTAAGATCGAGGAGTGTATGAACCATCAGATCACTCTATGTCGGGAACATATAGTGATCGTCGGATTTCCTAACTACAAATGCATACTAATGCATACTAAATAAACACACTAGAAAACACACTTTTACCTAACGACACAATAGACCAAGTAGATATTAACTTTTTTTTTCCCAAAAGAAATTAGCTCGATTTTATATAGAGTATAAAATCCTTTACAAACTCTGAACCCAGACAATCATTCCAATTGGATGTGAAAATCCAATCAGAATGAGAATAGACAAAAAAAAGGAGTGGATCTGCCCGGAAACAATGAGAGAAGAGTCTTCAAACCAAGACGACAAGATTTACATGAGAACTGTAACCGGCTCAAAGATGAGCAAGCAATTCCATCAGGAGTCGCCCATCATGTTCCTCCAGCCAACAACAAAAGGAGAACCGATGAAGAGATAGCAGTCCGACTCCAGCCAACAACAAAAGGAGAACCGATGAAGAGATAGCCAACAACAAAAGGAGACAGAAGCGCAAAGAGCATCCACCCTGCGATCATCCGAGGCAATCAATGGCTCCAAAGCCCAAAACACCAGCCACCATCCTCAGGGCAGCAACGGGAACCACCTGGACATACAATGCAAGCCAGAGCAGAGAGCCAAGTTAACATTCAAAGAGATTGAGATAGGAAGTCGGGCTCTCCTGGCCACTGTCACAATGAAAGATGTAGAGTCTTCCCACCACATGACTGAGAGCTCTCTTAGAGAGAGCATCCGCCTCCGAATTAAAAGATCTGGGGATATGGTGAAAGGTAACGTCCGAGAAGGAGCGTGCCAACAGTTGTGTTTTGTTTTTCAAACCTTCTACTTGGCTCGAGTGGAGTTCACACTTGCGATTAATCCAGTCAATGATGACTTTGGAGTCGCCAATGACCTGAAAGTGATCAAGGGACCATGTGGAAGCAAGTGTGATATTGTAGATATTAACTAAATCCTAAGTGTATAAATATCATAACAGAATTTAGATCCACAATTCTCTATCAAGCTCATTGTAGAAAAATTGCAGTAGCAGTGTCAATTCCTTCATGCCAGTTCCTTCGTGCTAGTTACAGTGCTAGTTGCAGTGCTAGTTGCAACACCAGTTGCAGTGCCAACATCAATTGTAGTACCGGTTGTAGTGAAAGTTTTTGTGAAGTACTGGGACTAATTTTTGGTTTTCCTAGTGCTCCTTACCTAAGCGCGTCACTAGCTACCTCCAGATTGCAAGTTGGAGAAATTTGAAATTTTTGGGTTTGTCATTGCTTGTCACTACTATTGGATGGTTCTATTGCTACCAAAGGTATGTACTTGTATATGTTTAAACTATATCACTATATTAAGGGTGTTTGTAGGAGAAGGGATCTTTTTTCCAAGTAACAACAATAGATCCAGAGGGATCTCATATCCAATACATTCATAGTAACAACAAACTCTCAAGGATGGAAAGAATACTTCTCTCAGAAGAAAAGGAACTCAGGTGGAACAATAGCTAGAATCCAAGTTTTCATATCAGGTTTGATATTTTTATTATTGTTTCTTAAGTCAGTATTGCAATCCTTTATATTTTATTAATTATAAGAACAAATGAATACTTAGGAGAATGTACTATTAATATAAATGCTTATTGTACTCAATTGCAATATGAACTAACATCTCCTCTAGGAGATATTTATTGTTCTTGTTCTCAGGAAGGACTCCTTGGTAATACTATAATGAATTACCATGAAATTGATATGTTCTTATACAAAATGTTATTATATTGGAAACACTTTTCTCTTCTTGTTTCTATTTCGGGAAGGTTATCCCACGTATTCCAGGAAGGTTACCACAAAAAAGAAAGACTTGAAAGGAATCTAAGGGAGTCAAACTTCAGAGGGAGTCAGTGGTCAGGAAGAAGAAAGGTTTGATGACACTTTGCAGGATGCATAGGAACATGTAGCAGATGTAAGCATGGTTAGAGGATTCTTTTAGTTAAAGGGAGTTGATGGCATAAGTCGAAAAGAAGGATATTTTAGTCCTTTGAGTTGGGTTGTGGGCCTTTGTTCCGAGTTGTAGGCTTTGTGTTGATTTGTAGGCTTTGTGTCGAGTTGTAGGCCTTTGTGCTAAGTTGTATNACACTTTTCTCTTCTTGTTTCTATTTCGGGAAGGTTATCCCACGTATTCTAGGAAGGTTACCACAAAAAAGAAAGACTTGAAAGGAATCTAAGGGAGTCAAACTTTAGAGGGAGTCAGTGGTCAGGAAGAAGAAAGGTTTGATGACACTTTGCAGGATGCATAGGAACATGTAGCAGATGTAAGCATGGTTAGAGGATTCTTTTAGTTAAAGGGAGTTGATGGCATAATTCGAAAAGAAGGATATTTTAGTCCTTTGAGTTGGGTTGTGGGCCTTTGTTCCGAGTTCTAGGCTTTGTGTTGATTTGTAGGTTTTGTGTCGAGTTGTAGGCCTTTTTGCTAAGTTGTATGCTTTTGTGTTGAATTGTAGGCTTCGTTCTGAGTTGTAGGCCTTGGTGTTGAGTTGTAGGCCTCTGTGTCGCGTTGTAGGCCTTTGTGACGAGTTGTAGGCCTTTGTGCCAAGTTGTAGGCTTCATCTCGAGTTGTAGGCTTCATATCGAGTTGTAGGTGTTGTTTCGATCTGTAGGCCTTGTGCATATCTATAGGCTTCATGCTAAGTTGTAGGATTCATGTCGAGTTGTAGTTTTTATGCCAAGCTGTAGGATATTATAGTGAGATGGTATGGTATGACGAGTTGTTTCTACACCAATGAAACAATCTAGTACACTAGTGGTGTAGTCAAGAACATGTATGGCTATGATGGTGTTGTTGGTAATATGATCTGGGTGATCATGAGATAGCTTGTGTATCTCTGGTGATGATACTGGTATGTAATACCATGTAGGTCCTTCCCATGCCATGTGAGATGGATGGACAATGATGATAGTAATGATCATACTCACGACATGGGTGTAGACATGGGTGAGCACATCATGCAGGTATATCCCATGACGATGATGGTGACACACACTACAACATGTAGCTCTAGTGTTATCTAGTGGGTTCTGCCCCTAAACGAGATTGACAGGCCCACATGGGTGTATCCATGTGTGACGTAATGATTCTACCAGTAGCATGGTATGAATAACCACAACGAGCAAGGATATGAAGACCAGAAGGGAACATCTTGGTTAAAGGTTTCCCTAGATAACAGGGAGTGTTGATGTTTTGGTAGTTGTGGGAGGTATTACACTCCATGGATAAACCTTGATTGGAATAGAATATTCGAAAAGAAAGAGAAAACATAAACAATTGTGTGAAAACCCTAGAAGACAAGTTGACTCCATAGAATAAGTAATATTGAAGTATTATATGCAGAACAGGAAAGGTCAACCCTACTTGAAAAGAAGCATGTTCACATGGTAATATTAGTATAAATAGAAGGTGCTTGAGATCATTTGGAAAAACACTCACACTCAAGACAGTGGTGTGGAATTCTATAGGAAGAGTGCAGTTGCAATGAATGCAGTTGAGTACTGGTCTTTGTACGGTTTGGGAGTTTCTTCTTGGTGCACTACCTTTGGAGAAATGTCATATCTCTCTCTTGGTTATCTATTGGGTCTAGTGATGCTTTCGAAATCATTCTATATGTCACAAGTTATGGTGTTTGGGGGTGTTTATGTGCTTATGGTTGGGTGGCAATATTGTGATATTGTCAATGGTTAAGCGAGCACAATATTCTAACACTCCCTACATCACAAGGAAATAAATGGCCTTGACCTAGACATGTTAAGACTTAGAACTAAACCTAGACATAGAAATACCTAGACATGGAAAGATCTGGACCATGACCTAGACCTATACAATGACCATGATGTATACCATGACATAATAATATACCATGACATAGACCACAACATAAATCTAGAGCTAGATTTGGACTATGACTTAGAGATTCATGTAGACCATTCCCCATAACTTGATGTAGACCATGACCTAGATCCCTCTAGCTCCATCTAAGACTAGGAATAACCTATACTAAACCCTTAATCCTCTCTACACTCAATCACTGTGTGTAATATGTATATACCTCTTGTTAAAGGCCCYGCAACCCTTGCACCCACATCACCCACATCTTGGTACTCTAACCATTTCGATATGCTTGAAAACACTTCCAATCCTAACCCCTTAGGTCCTAGTCGTCCCCATACCCCTATACATATTTATTTATAAATATGTTTGTTCTATAATAAATGTTATATCCATTGCATTAAGAGTGCACACATGCTCTTGTGACTTGATAACCTTGTGATTGTTGCACATTTATGCCAATAAGAACATGTGTGCATTCCTAGAATGCACATGCACTTTAGTGCACATGCACTCTAGAAATGCACACACATTCTTGCTGGGAATTGTTTGGTGCCAAGGACAATCCACTACCTCATCTATCTCAATCCTGAAATATAATTCCCAACATTTGTGCACAAAAATAGAGTGCACAATCTTTTATTTTTCTTATTTTAGTCATGTTGTTTGATTCATAGACATGTTTTTGCTATTGCAATACCATTGTGGGAAAAATTGGAATACAAATTTGTCCAAGTGGAATTGGAATTGTTGTTTTTGTCTTCTTGGAATTGGAAGAAAAATTTGTCTAATTGAAATTGTTGTTTTTGTCCTCTTGGGTCTTCTTATAATTGTAAGAAAAAATTGTCCAAATGAAATTGTTGTTTTTGTCTTCTTGTGTCTTCTTGGAAATGGAAGAAAAACTTGTTCAATTGGAATTTTTTTTTGTAAATAAAAAAGGGGGGTATTTCCTTTTAATTCACTGTCACTATACAAAATTGATATATGTCACTTTCCTTCCACCTATTCTTCCAAACTAGTGGAACCAAAATAGGTGGAAGCCATTTGTTCTTTATACCAAAAATAGCCACCACCACTTACTCTGCCATTTAGGTCGAAACCAGAGCAAGTGGAAGATGGTGGTTTTGATAGTTCAGTCTAGACTTACAATTAAAATATAATAATTCAAACTAAATAGAGAACTAAATAAAGAACCGAACCAGTTAGACAGAAAAAAAAAAATTTGTTTTCATGCAAACGAGGCACAAACGACTGTGCAATTTTAAATATTAGGAGGGCTATGAGAACTATGGAACCTTCCATCCGGAGAGCCACTATGAGGAGTTCCATCACTAGCTGTGAGTAAAAAGGGTTGCATGTAGGTTAGGCACCTCTTCTTCTTTGGCTCATTCGAGAAGGCATCGAGTAGCATGTCGAATCAGTTGCTAATAAGGTTATGTTAGTGAAATTGCTCCATCATGTAGCCTCTCATTTCAAAAATGAGCTCCAACTTCTCCAGTGTGAAGAGGCTGGGTAGAATCTAGTCACAATCTGCATCTAGGTTCAACGGTGGGGGTTCAAGCATGAAGTTCATCATGGGTATTTCCTCCTGGACAATGAATGTGGAGCCTTCCATGGATTCCGCTGGATCTATAACTGCAATTCTAGTGTTGGGGTTGTCATGGGTATCTGGGATTGTGTAGAGGAGGGAATCTAGTGGAAACTGAATTGGTTCCTTTGGGATTTCCTCCTCTATAATATGAACGATCCTCATTCATTTGACTCACACCATTAGAATCCTCCCTTTGGAATCAACCTCATGCCTAACTCCAAGTCTTTTTAAAACCTTCTTCTTGAAGGCCTCTTGGGAATTCCTTGCTCTGATATTCTACAATTGAATCTTGATCATTGATCCTCATGATTAATTTAATCTAGGTCATCGATCCATAAACTTCATAGTTTCCATGAAACTCATATGGATTCGACTGTAATATTAAAGATATAAAATAGTATGCAGAACATAAATAATTATCTAGAAATGGTAGATAAATAATGATATAACCAGAACAACTCCACAATAATACCGAAATTATACCAGAATAACACCAAAAAGAGCACTTTCATTACTGAGAGAAATTTTCACTTGACTCTTCGAGGGGGAAACATCTAGCATAGTAGATCTCTATTACAATAATATCCAAGAAAAAACTTCTCATACCCTCTATTCCTATTTATACTAAATCTGTCTTTCCAAAAGAACAATCTAGAGGAAGATCCTTCTAGAAGTGAATGCTTCTATTAGGCCTTCTTACATTTCACTTATTCCTACTTATTTCTAGGCCTTATTAATATTGACGTTTATTACATGGAAATATATTATTCTACCCACTTGAGGGGTTAGGTATGTTAGGTCCCTAACATGCCCTCCCCCTTAGAATCATCCTTGTCCTCAAGGCTTGATATGAGGAAATTATTGTAGAATGTTTGCAGGCTCCCATGTGGCATCTGCTGGAGTTGTATATTTCCACTGAACTAACACTTCCTTGATGGTACGCTGATGAAGATGATGCTCTCATTGGTCCAAAATGGATTCTGGTTGAAGCCAGATGGATCCTTCTTCATCCAACTCAGGAAGGTTTGTTTGAGTTTGGCACTTAGTTCCAATCACCTTCTTTAAGAAAGAGACATGAAAAACAAGATGGATCCTAGAATGATTGGGTAAAGCTAACTGATATGCCACCTGCCCAATGTGCTTGAGAACTGTATAAGGACCATAAATTTTGGGTGCCATTTTTTTACAATGTTCATCCTTGAGTAAATTTTTCTTATAAGGTTGCAGTGGAAGAAATACCTGGTCTACTTCAACAAATTATCATTTTGAGCGACCTTGATCGACTTGTTTCTTCATGCAATTATATGAAATTACCAAATTCTCTTTGAGGGTATGGAGAATACCCTCACGAACTGTAAGTATTTGGTCAACCTCCTGCATCTTTGATACACCTGGCATGCACGAGAGAACTGAAGGTAGATTTTGGTCATATACTGCTTCAAAACAAGTCATGCGAATAGTTGTATGGTAAGAAGTGTTGTACCACCATTCAACTAATGGTAACCATGGAGCCCATTGATTTTTCCTTTCAGAGTAAAAACACGTCAAATAAGCCTCCAAACACTTATTTATGACTTCAGTTTGACCATCAGTCTAGGGATGATAGGCAGTGCTAAGATGAAATTGGGTGCCTTAGAGTCTGAAGAGTTCTTGCCAGAAATTGTTGGTGAAATTTGGATCTTGATTAGAAACAATATAATGAGGCATGCCATGAAGCTTGAAGATATGATCCATGAAAATTTGATCCATTGTTGAGGTGGTAAATGGGTGTTGAATAGAACATAAATGAGCATACTTGTAAAGACAATCCACAACCACCATGATGAAAGAATTATTTCCTGATTTAGGTAATCCCATAATAAACTTCATAGAGATGTCCCTCCAAATAGTGGGTGGAATCAAAAGCGGTTGGAGTGTTCCAGGAGGTTTGATGGTTTGTCCTTTGTTGCGTTGAAAAACATCACATTCTGATACAAATGTACAAACGTCCTTTTTCATGCCATCCTAGAAAAAATAATATTTGACTCGGTCATAGGTTTTGGTAAAACCAGAATGCCCAGCTATCGGAGTATCATGAGGCTCGAAAATAAATGTGGCTTTAAGTTGTGACTTCTTACTTAAATACAAATGTCCTTTGTAGTGAATTTCATCATTGTGCCAAGAGTACCCTGGGGACACTGGAGAGTTGGATTTCAATTGTTGGATCATATGCGATATTTTAGGATCATTTAGCCATTATTGGCACACATCTTGGAGCCAATCTTGTACAATGAATGAGAGGGAGAAAAGGGACTCTTCATCTTCATATTTTTTAGAAAGAGCATCAAAAACCACATTTTATTTTCCTTTATTGTAAATGATCTCATAATCATAACCAAATATATTAGTTACCCATTTTTGTTTCTCTAGGGAGGACAGTCGTTGCTCCAAAAAATACTTGCGGCTTTGATGATATGTATTAACTTGGAAGCATTTCCCCAAGAGATAAGGGTGCTAGAGATCCATTCCATGCAGAATAGCCAACATTTCCTTTTCATAGATTGATTGGCCCAAATGGAATTGGGACATTGTTTTGTTAGTAAAGGCCAAAGGTCGTCCCTCTTACATAAGGACAACTACAATTCCTCTGCCCAAGGCATCACATTCGAAGACAAAGGATTTTGTGAAATTGGGAAGGGCCACGACTGGAGTAGTACACATAGTTGCCTTTAAATCTTGAAAAGCCTTATCTGTTGCTAGATTCCAAGTGAAAGAATTATTTTTAAGGAGAGCAGTGAGAGGGGCCACAATTTTCCCATAATTCCGAACAAACTTGTGATAATAGTCAGTTAAACCCCAAAAAACACGTAAGCTTTTGATAGTCTTGAGGCGAGTCCAATCCTGCATTGCCTTAATCTTTTTAGGATCAAAATGGACACCATCCTTTCCAACAATATGACCCATGTACACTACTTCTAAGGCTCCAAAGGCACATTTATAGCATTTGAGGAAAATTTGGTGTTGCGAGAGTAGATGGAGAATTTGATCCACATGGGAAAGATGAGATTATCAATTTTTACTATAGATGCGAATATCATCAAAGAAAACTAAGACAAAATGACAGAGAAAAGGATGGAAGAAATGCTTCATGAGTCTTTGGATGTTGGAGGGGGCATTACACAGGTCAAAGGGCATGACAAAAAACTCATAGTTACCATCGTGAGTTCAAAAGGAAGTCTTGGGTATGTCAAATTCTTTCATATATATCTAGTGGTAGCCATAATGCAGATCAAGTTTAGTGAAGTACTGAGCACCACTTTGCTCATATAAGAGATCATCAATGATAGGAATGGGGAACTTATTGAGGGCCCAAAAGTTGGGACACATGCACCAAGTACCTTTTTTCTTAAGTACCATGACCACATGGGAATAATAAGGGTTGGTATTAGGGCGGATAACACTTGCTTGGAGAAATTCTTGCACTATTTTCTCAATTTCATTCTTTTGGGAAAAGGGGTGATGATAAGGGAGAACATTGGGAGGAAGAATACTAGGAACAACAGGAATGGAATGATCATGAACACCATGAGAAGTAGGTATTCCCCGAGGGGTGGAAAAAATAGCTTGATGTTTGGAAAGGATAGCTTAGAGGTCAAGAGGCACATAGGGTGTCTCAATGTCTTGAATAGAATGGAGTTGAGAAATGATACTGGAGTGGCATTTCTTGAGAATATTTTCCATGTGATGGGAACTAATGATTTCAAGAGAACCAACTATGATAAATTGGAATTGATACCTTTGTCCTTCTTTTTGGAATTGCATGGTTAATTCCTTAAAATCCATAAGAATGGGACCCAAAGTGTGTAACCATTCAACATCGAGCACAATGTCACAACCTCCCATGTCAATGGAAAACATATGAGATTTAATTTGGTAATGTCCAATTTGAAGACAAACATTTTCACAACGCCCACCACATTTCATGGACCCACCATTCACTATCATGATTTGAAAATTATTGACAACATGAATATAACAATTGGTTTTCTAGGTAATGCGATGATGAATAAAATTGTGGGTGTTACCACTGTCAACAAGGATGATGACCTTCTTGTGCTTAATGTAGCCAATGAGCTTGAGTGTTTATGGGGTTAAGACTCCAATGAGGGCATGTAAGGAAATAGGTGGGTCAACTTCAAGTGGGTCAACAGGATTTTAGGTGGCATCAGGAAGGGAGGGTTCTTCAACAAGGGGAACCGTCACATCCTCTTCAGGAACATCTTCGGAAATGGCCATAAATAGTTTTTGTTCCTTACGCTTATGCCCTGGAAAATATTTTTCATCAAAATTATAGCAAAGACCCTTCAGTTGGCATTCGACCATTTCATCCCTAATTAGTTTTTGGACCTTGATGGGGGTGACAGGGGGGTTAGGATTAGTCGGATGAGGGAGAGGAACAAAAGGGGTTTTTTTGTTCTTGGGAAAAACAACTTATTGGGAATCTTTATCACATTGAGTAGCTTCCAACCAAGTTGGAGAGTGGGCCATTAGAACTCGAGATCGGATTTCATCCTTCAGACCACTAATAAATCATTCATGAAAGAATGCATCTGACATGCCCTCTGTTCGAAAGAAAAAATTCTCAAAAGAAGTGATGAAGCATTCCACTATGCCTAACTGTTTCAACTTGGTCAAACAACCGAGATAGTGGGTATCAGTATCAAAGCGGGCATAGATATTAGCAGCAAACTGCATCTAAGAAATATACCACTGACATGAATGTTTTTGTCATTTCCACCATTTCGATTGTTTAGGATTTAGATAGAAGACAACATAGAAAAGTTTGGCCAACTCGTCGATAATACCATGTAGAGAAAAATGATGCTCCATTTGAGTGACCCAACCTATAGGATCAGATCCGTCAAATTTATTGACCTCGAAACAGGGATGACAGGGTTCATGATGAAAGGAATTGGAGTGAAAATCCAGAGACTAAGAGGAATCAACAACATCGGGCTGTTATGATGAGGAAGGACTCGTAGGGAGGTTCAAAAATTGATTTCCAATAGACTGGAGGGAGGTCAATTGGGTTGTGAGGTTGGCTTCCATGTTTTTATATTTTTTCTCTAATTTGTCAATGCATGAATGGTTAGAATCAATCAGATATGTTAGATGTTCGTGGAGACATGGGCTTGATTGATGGAAGCTTGGCGGTCTTGATTATGAGTGGTGGCCATTTGGAGAGGGGAAGAGATGGTGAGGAAAAACAAATGGGTGGTTGGGACAACAAAAAAAGGAGAGAGAAGTGATAGGTACCACGATGATAAGTTCTTTAAGGGAAATATAATGGAATAGGTGGAAAAATAGGGAAACTAGGAAGGGGTCGGGTCCACTGAAACAAAAGGAATTAAAAATTAAGGGTATGACTATGATAATGGAGAAAGGTAAATCGTATGGAATATGTCCCAAATATGTGTGTCAACGGGACCACTATACTTTTTTTTGTTTTACTTCTACGGACTTATACTCCAGCTTAAAGAATACTGTAGTGACGAAATGCCCAAATTATTAACAGGAAGAAATGTGTAGTAATTTTGCAACCAGAATGCAGAAGACATTGTAGCATGGAATTAGATATTGTATTTTTTATTTATGTTTCCTTCCCAATGGTTAAGGTATTCAAGGGTTATATAGACAATGGTTTTCCCTTTGTTATAGCTCTCTGATATACGTGTGGGGTCCAACAGTAGTACTCAGACCAATATCTCAAGGAACCAACTAAGGAGGCTATACCGTACCCTTATCCATAATACCTGACTACCCATGTACTAGAGAGTATCCTCCCAAGTGATGTTATCGGTGGCACTATAGCAGTCAGGCAGCTAATCGATTTATCTATGTAGGGCTTCGAAAGATATAGGTCGATCCATATACAAGTGTTGTCTGATGTGCTACCACTCGAAGTGGTACCAACAAGGGTTACAAGGGTGGCCAACATATGTGCGCTTAAGTACCACTTTTATTTCATGTGTGAATGAATCCCTGACCGTAGGTTTATGCATGTAATCAAAGATATTTGTAGCTTAAAGACATTGAAACACATCTCTACACTGAAAAAAATTCAACCCACAATTTTCTGTCAAGGAAGGTTCTATGATACCACTTGTAATATTCCTGATATAAAATAGTATGAATAATAGAAACAATTATCTAGAAATGGAAAATAAACAATGATATAACCAGAACAACACCACAATAATACCAAAATCATACCAGAATAACACTAGAAAGAGCACTATGATTACTAAGAGAAATGTTCACTTGCCTCTTCGAGGAGGCAACCTCTAGTATAGCAGATCTCTATTATAATAATATCCAAGAAAAAACCTTCTCATACCCTCTATTCCTATTTATACTAAATCTATCTATCCAAAATAACAATATAGAGGAAGACCCTTCTAGAAGTGGAAGCTTATATTAGGTCTTCTTACATTTGAATTATTCCTCCTTATTTCTAGGCCTTATTAATATTGACCTTTATTACATGGAAATATATTGTTTTACCCACTTCAGGGGTTAGGTAAGTTAG
>JASDQU010815209.1:0-14438 GCA_032191745.1 Picea mariana
TCTTTCTTCATGGTCGGTCTGCACGCAACGATGTTCATATATTATATTAATGATCTGCATAATTACATATACAAAATCATGCTTCTGGCCTTAATACTTAGGCTCTCCAGCCTAATAAACACATAATCCCACCAGCTTATCAATACTTGGCTCACCAGCCTACAAAACATGATTTACAATTCATAAACATGATTACAACAGGGCTCGTCCTTGGGGATATTACAGGCACACAACCACCCCTGAGCACTGTAACCTTTTACATATAGAATGATTCTAGAAGCATCACTAGACCCAATTGATAACCAAGAGAGAGAGAGAGAACACCTTTCTCCTAAGGTAGTGCACCAAGCAGAAAGTCCCAAACCATAGACCAAGACCAGCACCCAACTGCAATCGTTGTAGCTGCACTCTTCTTCAAGACTTGCGCACTACTTTCTTGAGTGTGAGTGTGTTACCAAATGAGATCAAGCGCCTTCTATTTATACTAATCTAGCGAGGTGAACATTGTCTCTTCAAGCAGGTCTAACCTATCATTTTCTACATATAATACTTCAATATTACTTATTTTGTTGAGCTGAATTGTCTTCTAGGGTTTTCACACATCTACTTAGGTTTTCTCTTGCTTCTGGAATATTCTATTCTAGTCAAAGGTTTATCCATGGAGGTTAATACCTCCTGCAACTACCAAAACATCAACACTCCCTCTTAGCTAGGGAGGTATTTAACCATGATGTTCCCTTCTGGTCTTCATAGCCTTGCTCGCTATGCCATGATCCTCTCGTCATGGTTACACAGACCATGCTATTGGTAGCATCATTACGTCACACATGGCTACACCCATGTGGACCTGTCAATCACATCTAAGGGCCACAACCCACTAGAGAACACTAGAGCTACACCTCGTAGTGTGTGTCACCATTATCATCATGGGATACACCAACATAAAATGCTCATCCATGACTACACCCATGTTGTGAGTATCATCATTACTATCATCATTATCCATCCATCTCACATGGAATGGGAAATACCTACATGGTCTTGCAGACTTGTAGCATCACCAAAGATACACATGATATCTCATGATCATCTATATCATATTACGAGCAACACCATCACAACCATATAGGTTATCGACTACGCTACTAGCATACCAGAATCTCTCGCTATTGTAGAAACAACTCGGCATACCATACCATCTCACTGGAGTATCCTACATCTTGGCATAAATCCTATAACTTGGCACAAGCCCTACAACTCGACATGAAGCCTACAACTCAGCATGAAGCCTACAACTCGACATGAAGTCTACATCTCGACACAAAGGCCTACAACTCGACACAAAGGACTACAACTCGAAATGAAGCCTATAACTTGGCACATAGCCTACAACTCGACACAAAGGCCTACAAATCGACACAAATCCTACAACTCAGAATGAAGCCTACAACTCAACATAAAGGCCTACAACTTGGCACAAATGCCTACAAGATCCTTCTTTTCGAATTCTTCCATGGACTCCCTTTAACTGAGAGAATCCTCGAACCACACTTCCATTTGCTACATGTCCCTATGCATCCTGCAAAGTGTCATGAAACCTTGCTTCTTCATGATCACTAACTCCCTATGAGTCCTTTCAAGTCTTTCTTTTCTATGGTAACCTTCCTGGAATACATAGGATAACTTGCCCGAAACAGAAACAACAAGAGACAAAGTATTTCCAATATAATATAACATTTTATATAAGAACATATCAATTTCATGGTAATTCATTATAACATTACCAAGGTGTCCTACCTGAGACCAAGAACAAGAAATATCTCCTAGAGGAGATGCTATTTCATATTGCAATTAAGTACAATAAACATTTATATTAATAGTACATGCTACTAAGTATTCATTTGTTCCAAACATTAATAAAATCTAAAGGATTGCAATACTCACTTAAGCAAAAATAATAAAAATATCAAACCTGATATGCAAACCTAGAGTTTGGCTATTGTTCCACTTGAGTTGCTTTTCTTTTGAGACAAGTATTCTTTCCAACCTGGAGAGTGTGTTGTTCCTCTTAATGTATTATATCTAAGATCTTTTTGGCTCTATGATTTTTTCTTGGATAAAGATCCCTTTTCTTTCCATAGATTCAGATATATAGTAGTTTCTTTTTATTATTTCTCCTACTCCACATTCATGTGCTTGGAAACTCCAAAAACAAAACTCTTCATCCTTTGACGCCCGCTCTTCAGTCTGTGGTTCCATAATTTTTCCCTTTGTTCTTTGCAAGGGTGATGTCAATCCTTGTCTTCCATGCTCTACCAAGAGACCATGCTTCTGTTGTGCCATTCTGATTTTATGGAGGAAGTCACGACTGTCTTTTACTTTGACCTTGACTAGTCTTTTGACTTTAACCAATCAAACCTTGACTTTGACTAGTCAAACTTTGACTTTGACCAATCAAACTTTGACTTTGACCAATCAAACTTTGACTTCGACCCAAAAATTCAAATTTGACGTTTTTGATGGCTGAGGGAACCATGAGATGCGTTGGGTTAGGGTGCACTAGGATAACCAAAAATTAGTCTCAATACATCACATAAAATTTCACTGCAACTGGTGCTGGCATTGCAACTGGTGTTACAACTAGCACTGTAACTGGCACTTCAAATGGAACGAAGGAACTAGCACGAAGGAACTAGCACTAAGGAACTAACAATGCAACTGAAATTGTGCTACAACGAGCTTGAAAACAAGCTACAGATCTATCTTCCAGTGGTTAGATTGTTCCGAAGGTGGTGTGGGCCCATAAACTGTTAGAATGTTTTGCTCGTTTAACCATAGAAAATATCACAATATTGTCACCCAACCATAGGCACGCAACCACCCCTTAGCACCGTAACCTCTGACAGATATAATGATTCTAGAAGAAATAATAGACCCAACAGATAACCAAGAGAGAGAGAGCACACCTTTCTCCTAAGGGAGCGCACCAAGTAGAAAGTACCAAACCACAGACCAAGACCAGTACCCAACTGCAGTCATTGCAGCTGCACTCTTACTCTAGACTTGCGCACCACTTTCTTGAGTGTGAGTGTGTTAATAAATGAGCTCAAGCACCTTGTGTTTATACTAATCTAGCCAAATGAACACGTGTCTTTTCAAGCAACACCAACTTGTCCTTTTCTGCATATAATACTTCAATATTACTTATTCTGCTCAACCGACTTGTCTTACAGGGTTTTCACACATCTATTTAGGTTTTCTCTTGCTTCCAGAATATTCTATTCTAGTCAAAGGTTTATCCATGGAGGTTAATACCTCCCACAACTACTAAAAAATAAACAGAAGAGGCTCTCCAATCCTTCCCTTTATTAAAATTTTCTTGAGGATTTTTTCCAAAAACGCATCCTTGACAAACTCCTTTGGAAAAGTGTATGTTGGGAAATCCTGTGACCACTCCCTATTAGCTAACTTGTTGCACGTATTTGAAGTTTAGAAGACTCAATCTCTCATGCCATAATCTACTATCATTATTAACATGTGTAAGTAGTAAAGTAGAATCATATTTAGCAAAAAACTTACTGAATGTATACGCACAAGGTTGGTGATTTACCTCACCAACAACAAATTTTGAGTTATTATGCGTGCCATATATGGTTATAGAATCGAGTGAACTCCACCCTTTTTCTTGTTCCAGAATACACTATCTGATAAACAAAGAGTAGATTCACAGAGATTTTTGGAACATGCAAGATGTTCTCAAAACTTCCATGTTGGAGTTCTACTCTCCCTTGTCCAGTGACCTCAATTGAGGTATCATCTCTCACGAGGATGGGAGGACTCGTGCATGCAATAATAGAAGATAAAACATTTTATAAGATTACCATATGATGGGATGTACTTGAATCCATGATCCATGCATCAAGAGAGGAACGAATATAAATTAAAGCATGATAATTACCTCTTTTTTCTAGCGGTTGGTCTTCCGGCTTCTTCTTGGCATTCTTGAGAATGTTGTCCTGGAGATTTTTTTGTTGAAGTGACTTCGCCATGAGATCTATTGTATTTTTCATGCATGTTAGTTCGAGATGATATCCGTGGTTGTGGTAACCATATTTAGACTTCCCTTTCCACCTTTGGAGCCGAAGGAATCATCAAGGGGTTTGGAATTTCCTTCCTTCTTTTGTTCAGAATGCGCCTTGCCATTTCCTTTCTGCTTGGTCTTCATATTGAATGTGCTACTACTCTCATGCATAACAAGTGCATGTGCATTGAGTCCCTTTATTGTCTCCATTTTTATGAGCTTATCTTTCTCATGTGTTATCCCTCAATAAACTGATCCAATGTCGACATTTTCCTCGTTGCTCCTAAAGTGAATCTCACTGCATGGAACATTCAGACAAGCATAACATMACCCAGACTAAGTTTTGACAAAATAGAAATGATCAATTGATTATGTTGAGTTGATTTGTCAATACCACATCCCTTTAGATGAAGAAGAAGGGACTTGAACTTCATAAAGAAGTCTTGGATGTTGTCAAAATTTCTTGGATCCAAGGAATTCAACTCTACCTCGAGCATGTGGCCTCTAATTTCATCCTGTTTGCCAAATATATTCTCCAACTTTGTCCAAATCTCATCTGGAGTGGTACATGCTTCAGTGTGAAACAACAGCTCGGGGGAAATAGACATGTAGATAAGGTCGTAAGCCTCATCCATGCAGTTGAGATACTTATTTTTCTCGATAGTTGATGTTGGCTCCACCTCTGTAGCCATTGTAATCCATTACAAGCCTCTACATCGAAATAGTTATGTGGCATGAGAATAATTGTCGACGAGTACTCCATTCTTTCTAATTGGATCTTCCTCCTGAACCTGCAAATAAAATGCTTATGCACTTTCTCCTAGAAACAAAGCTCTGACACCATGTGAAAGAAATTAATATTTCTCTTCACAAGCTCTAATACCATGTGAATTTTTGTGGAAACTTATCACAGAGAACCTAGCTAGAAGAATAACCACATAAATCTTGAGAGAGAGAGAGAGAGAGAGAATGAATTTTATTAATTGAATGAGTAAAAATGAATAATACACATGATATACTCTACATGGCTAAGTGAATGTGTCGTGGTAGTGATCTAGAGAGATCTATACACTCATTGACAAAAACCAAAGTAATATGTCACCTAGTCCTAGTTAACTGGTCCATGCAATCATCAGTTAATTGAGTCACACATGTGGAGGTGAGAGAAACTCATGCAATCACAAGATATGTGTCCTCTTGGCCACATTCATGAGTTACATGCCCTCCTAGTGAGAAAAATGAGTTGACCATGCAACCTATGATGATAAAACCGAGGTTGCCCTGCATGAGTAGCCTCCACTAGTCTATCTGAGGTGTAACTGAATCTAAACTGAAGAGGGGAGCTGCTCTAATTTGTAGGGGAATATTCTCATCTATGGAAGTGCCCTCAACATTAGACTATCAACCTTAGGAAAATAATTACCTAGGTGAGTGTGTAATATCTCCAACACTCATAACACATAAATGAGATCATTTCTATTAATTCAATTCACACATCTAAACTTAAAAATAGTTGAAATGATATTTCTCAATGTGATTAGGTGTATGTTGTTGCATGAAAGAGAAATTAGATATGCGTTATTGTATGGAGATAATGTAAGTCCACTATATAGTTCATTATTTATGTTTCATAAGATAGATATATAATCTATAAGAAAACGTTTAGTATTCACCATGTATAATATTATTTTTTTTTATATATAATTTTGTTTTAATTTTCAAATAATTTATTTATTTTAATTTACATATTGTTATGTAAAAAAAATTACACGAGTAATTAAAACTTTGTAGAGTAGGAAATAGACAATAGCTAAAGCATCACATATGATTAAGATCTATATATTAAATTAAATGGCTAACTAAAATCTATGTAAGGATTGCATTTTATGCCATGGATATTACATTATTTGCATATAGAAAAAGATGATCAAGATTTAAAGAGTGAATGGATAACTAAAATCAATGAAATGAATGTATTTCATGTTATGAAAATAAAATTAAAAATATATAAAAGAACCTAACTTTTTATAGGAAAAAAACCATTAGCGATGAGTTATTTGGATGATTTGATTGATTTATTTGGATGATTTGATTGATGCAATTTGGTTAGCGATAGAGAATAAATCTTCCCTTGAACAAACTTGGTTGGCAATAGAGAACAAATTTGCCTATTTTATGTGGTTAGCCCCATCCTTTTTTGGGGTGCCGTCTGGCCTACGTTATTAGGTACTTCAAGTTACCCACAACTTAACAAATTCCTAGCGTGAAAGATGAGGTCCCAATGTTAAGGAAGGAAAAATCTTCACTAAACTGAAAGGCGGGACTCGGAGGTCCACCCTTGATAATAAAGTACATTGAATTTGAAATTGGTATTAATGTGTATTACACAAAGGTAATAGGTTAGACTAAAATTCAGATAAAAATACAAAAGAAAAACAAACAAGGGATTATAAATGATATTTAGGAAAACCGACAAATGCAGTTGATATGTTCGAAAGGAAAAGTTGATATGTTCGAAAGGAAAGTGGATAGAAAATGCATAGCGCCATGTATTTTCAACTGGATTTGAATGAGTGACATGCTACTTATATTTTATATGAAAAAAAAAAAATGTAGGTGAGCAGTGAGTGGGGTACTTTGCCCAAGAATTTACATTCACAAAACATCAATGAGGTTTACGAATTTACATTCACAAAACATCAATGAGGTTTGCATTGCAGTGGAAGGGGCTGATGGTTAATTCTTGAAATAATGACTCCAGTGGGAATGATGGCTTTATCTTGACATTGAAACTTGATTTGCTATTTAGAACTTGATATTATGTGGGATTAAAATATTAACCTTTTGAAAAAAAATTGTTCCAATGTTTAAGGTAAAATAGTATAAGGAATTGTTTAGGGTGGTAGGTACGGGTAGGGTTATCATCGACCCCAAGGGAAATATTGAGGTCAAATACACATGGAGCTTAGGTATCGCCACCAATAACCAAGATGAAGAATACACCTTCCTCCAAGGTGTTTTTTTGGCAAAGGAGAGACATATCCAACATCTTGTCATTTTAGGAGATTCCCTGAACACAATTAGAAGCTTGGTCAAATGATCCTTTCCAAGGGATGTCCAACTGAGCAACAATGTAAAAAAAATCAGACATGCACTCAAGGCTATCCCCCAAGTCACTTTTCGACATATCTTATGGGAGAATAATGGATTGGTTGATGGCCAAGCCAATCTGGCCACACTGACACAAAAAGGGGCTATTAGTATTAATGGGAGATCATCCCACCTCAACATCCCATAGTAAATGCACATCACATCAGACAACATGCAAACTAAACAAGTGACACACCTGGGCAAGGAGGAAAATTTCAAGACAACAACTCATAACTCGTCTGCACATTAGAAAGAAAGGAGTGTTGAGTATGTTATACCTCTCACACACCCTTACCACGGTCAAGGTGGGATAGTGCGTGCAGAGTACAATGAATTCGTTAAGTTGGAGAGGAAGCAAAATGTTCAGGATGTAGTGGATGTGATGGTTGTAGTGCTTGTTGGATTGTTCGTACATGATCACCATATAATCGACATCATGGAGGTTCATGGTATTCAATCTATGCGTGAGAACCCTCCTTCCTTACCTATAAGGTACCAGATCTATTATAATAGCTAAAACATAAATATTGCAGAGAATAACAATGGAACAACACAATAGATGAAACCACAACACCAAAATAATACCTTTATTGATATGAAACAATGTTCACTTTCCTCTTCGAGGGGAAAACCTCCAACATAACAACGCTCTATTACAATAATTCTCAAGACAAAACTTCTCATACCCTCTACTCTTATTTATACTAAATCTATCTATCCAAAAGAACAATATAGAGAAAGATCCTTCTAGAAGCAAAAGCTTCTATTAGGTCTTCTTACATTTGACTTATTCTTCCTTATTTCTAGGCCTTATTAATATCGACCTTTATTACATGGAAATATATTATTCTACCAATGTGAGGGGTTAGGGAGGTTAGGTCCCTAACATGTCCCCCCCCTTGAAAAACAACCTTGTCCTCAAGTCTTAAGATGAGGAAATTTTTGTAGAATGGTGGTTGACTCTCAAGTGGCATCTTTTGGAGCTGTATCTTTCCACTGGACTAACACTTCCTTGATGGTGCACTGACATAGACGACACTCTCACTGGTCCAAGAATGCTTGTGGCTACAACCAGATGGAACCTTCTTCATCCAACTTAGGGAGACTGGTTTGAGTTTGGCACTTTGTTCCAATCACCTTCTTTAAGTAGGAGACATGAAAAACAGGATGGAGCTTCGTTTGAATGGGTAGAGATAAATGGTAGGCCACCAATCCCACTCACTTGAGCATAGTATAAAGACCATAAAATTTGGGAGTAAGTTTATGACAATGTTCAAATTTGAGTGAAGTATGCTTATAAGTTTGCAGTCGAAGAAACACCTGGTCCCCTTCAACAAATTGACGTTTGGAACAACCTTGATCAACTTGTTTCTTCATGTGATTCTGAGCTAAGACCAAATTTTCTTTGAGGGCACGAAGAATAGCCTCTCAAACTGTAATATTATTGTCAACCTCCTGAACCTTCAAAACCCTTGGCATGTATGAGAGAGCCGATGGTGGTTTTTGGCCATATACTGCTTCAAAAGGAGTCATGCGAGTAGTTGTATGGTAAGATGTATTGTACCACCATTAAGCTAGGGGTAACCACTGAGCCCATCTATTTTTCCTCTTAGATGCAAAACACCTCAAATATGTTTCCAAACACTTTTTGACAACTTTAGTCTGGGCATCCGTCTGGGGGTGATAGGCAGTGTTGAGATGCAATTGGGTGCCCTATAGCTTGAACAATTTTTTCCAAAAATTGCTAGTTAAAGTGGGATCTCTTTTAGAGAAAATAGAATTAGGCATGCCATGAAGCTTGAATATATTATCCATGAAGATTTGAGCCACTATGGATGTTGTGAATGGGTGTTGAAGAGAACAAAAATGAGCATATTTGGAAAGATGATCGACGACCACCATGATGACTAACTTATTTCTTGATTTAGGTAATCCAACAATGAAATCTATAGAAATATCTCGCCAAATAGCAGGTGGGATCAAAAGCGGTTGGAGTGTGCCATGAGCTTTGACTGTTTCTCCCTTGTTGCAATGACATACCTCACATTCATCCACAACGGTGTAGACATCCTGTTTCATACCATCCTAGAAAAAATAATGTTTGACCCGTTCATAGGTTTGGGTAAACCTTGAATTCCCAACAGTGGGGAAGCATGAAGTTCAGAAAGCATCATGTATTTAAGTTGTGATTTCTTGCATAAATACAAACGACCTTTGTAGCGAAGCTCTTCATTGTGCCAAGAGTACCCTATAGAAGCAAGAGAATTGTGTTGCAATTGGTGGATCATGCTATAAATTTTGGGGTCTTGCATCCATTCCTAACGAACAACTTGGAGCCAATCTGGTACAGTGAAGGAGAGGGAGAAAAGGGACCCGTCTTCTTCATACTTTGGGAAAGAGCGTTCGCAACTACATTTTCCTTTACCTTCTTGTAAATGATCTCATAATCACATCCAAATAGCTTGGTAACCCATTTTTATTGCTCCGGTGATGAAATTTATTGTTCCAAAAAATACTCGAGACTCTGATGATCAATTTTAATTTGGAAGCGTTTTCCCAATAAATAAGGATGCCAGAGATCCACTCCATGCAAAATAGCTAACATTTCCTTTTCATAAATGGATCGGCCCAAATGTCTCTCTGAAAGCTATTTGCTAGTGAAGGCTAAAGGCCTTCCATCTTGCATGATGATGACCCCAGTTCCTTTCCCAAAAGCATCACATTCCAGTACGAAAGTATTTGTGAAGTATGGAAGTGATAAGACAAGGGTCGAGCACATAGAATCTTTCAAGGCTTGGAAGGAATGACCAATATCTGGAGTCAAAATGAAAGCATTATTTTTAAGGAGAGAAGTGAGAGGAGTTGGAATTTTTCCATAATTCCAAACAAACTTTCGATAATATCCCATTAAACCCATAAAACCACACAAGCTCTTAAGAGTTTTAGGGCGAGGCCAATCCTGCATAGCTTCAATTTTTCTAAGATCCACCTGGACACCATCCTTKTCGACAATATGAATCAGGTATTCCACTTCTAAGGCTCCAAAGGCACATTTAGATTGTTTGAGGAAAAACTGGTGCTTAGAGAGTAGATGGAGAAAATGATTCRCATGGGAGAGATGGGATGTCCAAGATTTACTATAGATGAGAATATCATCAAAGAAAAATAAGACAAAATAATGTAGAAAAGGAAGGAAGACATGATTCATAAGACTTTGGAAAGTGGAGAGAGMATTGCACAAGCCAAAGGGCATTACCAAGAACTCATAGTGACCCTCATGAGTTTGAAATGYAGTATTGGGAATGCCTTCTTCTTTCATACGGATCTGGTGGTAGCCAGAACGTAGATCAAGTTTGGTGAAGCACTGAGCACCAATCAATTCATCCAAGAGGTCATCAATGACAAGAATGAGGAATTTATCTTTGATTGTGAGTTTGTTGAGGGCACGGAAATTAGGACACATGCGCCAAGTATATTCTTTCTTGAGTACCATGACCACATGGAAAGAATAGGGGCTGGTACTAGGATGGATAACACTCACTTCTAGAAATTAATGAACATTTTTTCTCAATTTCATTCTTCTAGGAAAAGGGATGACGATAAGGGCGGACATTGGGAGGAAGACTACCTGGTATGAGAGGAATGGAATGATCATGGACTCCATGGGAAGGGTAATTCTTTGGGAATGGTAAAAACAACTTGGTGGCAGGAGAGTATAGATTGGAGGTCGGGATGCACATAGGGTGTCTCAACAACATGAATGGAGTGGAGTTGGGAAATAATGCCAGAATGACCCTTTTTGAGGAGATTTTCCATGCAACGGGAACTGATGATCTCATGTGAGTCTGTTGTGATTCCTTGGAACTGATATTGTTGTCCCTCCTGTTGGAATTGCATGGTTAAGTCCTTAAAATCCATGAGAATGGGGTCGAGAGTGAATAACCATTAGGCACCAAGAACAATGTCATAACCACCCATGTCTATTGCAAACATATGGGATTTCAGGTGATATAGACCAATTTGGAGCCACACATTTTCACATCGCCCCCCACATTTCATGGAACCTCCATTGGCAATAATGATTTGAAAATATTGATGACATGGATGTAACAATTGACTTCTTGGGAAATGCGACGATGAATAAAATTATGGGTGCTACCACTATCCACAAGGATGTAACTAGTTAATTTGAGGGCCTGGGGAGAAAAGAAGCCAGTGAGAGAATTAAGTGAAATCATTGGTTCAACTTCTGGTGGACTAGAAGGTGGGGTCAGATCAGATGGTGGTGGTAACTCATCCACTGGTGAAGCAAGTGCCTCTTATTCAAAAATATCCTCAGTCATGGCCATACAAATCTTATGTTCCTTACACTTGTGCCCTGGAAAATATTTTTCATCACAATTATAACAAAGACCCTTGAGTTGATTTTCAACCATTTCGACCCTGTTTAATTTATGGATCTTGAGGGGAGTGGAAGGAGAGGCGGAATTGGTGGGTTTACAACGAGGAGGAAAGGATGGTTTACAGATATGGGAGGTGACAATATGTTGTGCTTCCTTGGCTCGTTGAGTAGCTTCCAACCAAGTCGGGGGGCGTGCCATAAGAACATGGATGCAAATTTCATCTTTTAGGCCACTGATAAAGAATTCCCTGAAGAAAGCATCTGACATGCCATTCGTTCTGAAATCCAAGTGCTCAATTGCAGCGATAAAGTATTCCACTGTCCCAAACTACTTCAACTTGGTAAAATGACCTAAATGGTGGGTGTTAGAGTCAAAGCGATCGTAAAGCTTTGCAACAAACTGTGTCTAAGCAACATACCCTTGGCGGGCCTTTTTATGTTGTTTCCACCATTGCCAACGTTCCAGATCCAGATGTAGGATACCATAACAAAGGTTGGCTAAATAATAAGTAATGCCATGCAAAGATAAATAATGTTCCATTTGAGTGACCCAGCTTGTGGGATTTGAGCCATCAAAGTTTTTCACCTCAATTCGGGGAAGGAATAGGTCTCAAGAAAAGTGGGTAGTATGAGGACATTGGTAACGTGAAGAGTCATGGTATTCCTGATAGGATGGTTGTTTATAAGAGGAAGGGTTCGGGGAATGACCCATGAATTGGTCAAGTGTGGCTTTGATGTTGTAATATTCCCCGGTAGTGCCCCAGTTATATTATGAATTGTAATCATGCGTAGGCTGGTGAGACAAGTATTGATAAGCTGGTGGGCTTATGTGTTTATTAGGCCAGAGAGCCTAAGTATTAAGGCTAGGAGCATGATTTTGTATATGTAATTATGCAGATCATTAATATAATATATAAACATCGCTGCGTGCCAACCGACCATGAAGAAAGAGTGATGGGGGACTAAGCTTCCACAGATTGGGTAAGGGAGAGGGGGTTGAAAGGTTGGAAGAGGGGCTAAGCTTGAGGCCTTAAGTCCTTGAATACTAATTTATTATTATTCCAAAGTGGTTTGAAAGGTATAATTTTTATCCTAAGTTCCTGGAAAAAGGGAATGCATACTTGATAGAGTGTATGCAGCTTCATGGGCAACATGTGTCAGCCCAGGCACATGCAATTTAACCCAATAATTGAACTGTGATGGGGGTTCGTCCTCCATTCTTGCATCCACTATCTGAACCATTTGGAGTCGGCGTCTGATTGCTGCATACCTCACACAACTCTGAAAACCAAAACCATGAGACCTCTGTGAGCGATTGGTGTATTCCCGTGGACTGAGCTGTGTCTCCTGTGTTTCCTGTGAACCCAGTTTATCAACATTGAAAATCTGAGTTCGTGCTTAACTGTTTGGGTTGATGTCTTCTGTGAAACCTGAGCATACTGTAATTGTCTATGCTGTGTGTGTTATAACTATGGGTTGTTTTGGCCATGCAGTCCCTTGACTAAGTGTGATTTGTTACCGTCATTTGTTCCTAGCTGAGCCATCTGTTGTCCTCCTTGTGATGGAACGAAGATGAAGAAGCAGGTTGTTAGGCTTGTGTGAAAAACTCTCTCCAGGTGAGAGAGGTGGTTGTGGTTGAAGAGGCAAGTTGTCAGGCCCATGAGCGACTCTCTCCGGGTGAGAGAGTGCGCGGAGGGAGTGAAAACTCCTAGAAGGGGTCCTATAGCTGTCACAGAGCTCGAAGAATTTTGGTTTGGCCTATTGCTGAAGCCCAAGGCAAGGTAGGTTTAGCCGCCGAAGGAATGTCTTGGTGACAGTGAAGGTGTATACTCCTAGGGTGGGACAAGCATGTGGGGAATGAGAGTATGTGAGCAGTGGGCATAAGTGGCTCTTGGGAGAGAACCCTTCCTCACAAACTGTGCAGTGTTCATGTAACCTCATCCTTGTCTAGGATTCCCTTGCCCTGGGTGGAGCTTAGTCCCATCTCGAGGGTGACCCACTGCTGAGTGTGATGAGCAGCGTGGTCTATGGTTGGGAAGTTCATGGAAGGTCTGCACGTAGTTGGTGGTCTTCTAATAACAGATAAGTACCACTTTTATGTTCATTTATATGCTATGTAATGGTACATATGTTGTAATTGATGAGTATTGCTTGTATATGTTGTATATGCTACATGTGTAGGCTTACTGTTATTTCCGCATTATTATGTTATATATATGTAAAATAGTCATTCTATGTTTATATGGATGTGTATGTTTTTACGCAAGTATCTCTGTGTGGCATAGCCCAATAGTTTAAGGCTGGAGCTGTCGCAGATCAAAATAGAGTAGTAGAGCTGCAGGAATAGTGGCATTGCCCATGCCGGTTGATGGCTAGGGATGTTACAAAATGGTATCAGAGCATGGTTACAACATTGAGCCTAGATGGGATATGTTAGTGGAAGTTGAAGCAAAAGTTTCAGAAATAATTTTTGTCGAAGTAGACAAAATTTGAGTTTTGACCCATGGTTTCAATGCTGAGCCTGGATGGGCTGGATAAGTGGTCTTTGGACCTGAAGTTTCAGGTGGAAATTGTGTTTGGAGGAACCAATTTTGGACCTCAGAAACATTCTTGAGTGCCAAGATGATTACCTTGGCCATGTTATGAAGCTCGGGAGGAGTAGCAGTATCGTAAAACCACAACAAAAGTGGTGTTGGACCGCAGAGTAATGTGTGGAATTGTGAAGTGTTTGCATAAATTTCAATCATTTCTCTTCGTTTGAGCTTGTGCAAGGTGTGCACACAGTCCGCAAGGAGTGTGACGACA